>CM074947.1:12005371-12020599 GCA_037577455.1 Pangasius macronema
CAAGAAGAATACGGAGTTTAGTCAGTGCTGCAAACCAGTCCGAAAGCCTGTAATTTTCGCCCGTTCAACAAAGAACATTGCAAGTGGTTGTACGCATGAAAATCGTTTAAGGTTGGCAGGTCTGGTACTGGTGTGATATTGAAAACTGCTTTAGCAATGATCATGATCAAGGATGATCATTAATTAGATTATTTATCATGTTGACATGGCTGTGGAAAGCATTATCTCTTATTTAAGTCTGTTTGTGTTTCTGTTCTATACAGGATCAAGACTGGAGCTGGACTAAATATGAATCCCTGATTGCAAAGTTACAGCATTTATAAATTGTATTCCTGTTACGCTAATCTTCACCTGCTTGGATTTCTGTTGGCACATATGGGTTTTCATCATAGTAAGCTGTCGAAATCATGTTTTATAGTGCTGTAGCAACATAATGACCCATATATAAAGATGTATTTTTAATTGGCATAATGCCACCTTATACAAGCAAAGCTTATACATACACTTTTAAAAAAAAAAGTTGTTCTCAAGCCAGGCCTCAGGGCATGCCAGACGGTCCAGATTTTTGCTCTAACCCTCACACAACACAGGAATAGTAAAAAAAAAAAAAAAAAAAAAAAAAAAAAAAAAAGTGGACCGTCTTGGGGGCATGAGTACTGGTTTAAGAACCACTTCTTTAAGTACACAAGTATTTATTTATTATCAAGCAACATAATCTACTCTGTACGGGCCGATTGTAAATTGATTAGGTGTCTTTCTATTGCTCAGCATCTGCACTTTAGAGGTTCACTGTGAATGTTGGATTTTTACTGTCGTGAAAGAACAGTGGACTATAAAATTAAGTCAGCGTGTATAGGAGTGATATTCTTGAAAGACAGAATTACTGAATGAAACAAGTTGCAGAATCGAAACAACAAAACTGGCTGAATCTAGCCCTGGAAAGCTCTTTATAACATAAATCCTCCTATCCATGAATTTAGCAGCTGTCCATTACAACAAGCCCATGACTGGCAAATTGTTGGGTGGCTGTGGAGTAGGAAACTGAAGGTGCTGAAGTTATTTTAGTTTTTCTTTTTTGGTAAATGAAAGAAGTGTCATAGTGTCATCAGTGCAATGCCTGTAGGAAGGCCTGTTAAGTGTCAGTTTGGGGATGCAAGAACGTCACTATATTAATCTTGGTTCTCTGTTGTTTTTGAGAATGTAGGATCTTCTTTTTGATAATCAGACTTGCACAGAAGGTTGACAGTTTAACAGTTCATTATGTTACTTCATCAGATAATGTTTGACACATACTGATAAGTTGTTAAATTTTCTTAACTGAAATGTTCTTGAGTTCACTGGTTTATTGTACATTACAAATAAAAGTAATTAAAATGTTATTAGTGTCTTTTATTAGTGGATGTGTTTTCAGGACAGACATACAGTATAACACCATTACAAAATTGTTAGTAGAAGTTTTAGAAGGGGGCACAAATGCTTTTCTAAAAAACATGTCAAAATGTTAAAGAAAACAGTGGTTCTTTAACCTTCTTTATGTCTTTTGGAACCCTGTGAAACCCTGGCAGAAGTCTGGCAGAAATCTTTAAAGAGAGGAAGTACATTTCTACCAAATACTTTAATGTATTTTTAAATTTTGGCTAATGACAATGAAATGATAAAACATCTTACAAAAATTTTTTTTTATTATATTATGCAAAATGTTTATTATAAAAAGCAAATTCTAGGAATTGGAAACTACTCCTGTATGTCCAACTAAAAGCTTATTATAAATAAAACTTGTCATTTTGTGTTATAGAGATCTGCTATTGCGCTATATGGCCAAATGTTTGTAGACACCTGACCTTCACAGCCAAACGTGAGCCTTCCCTAAACTGTTGCCACAAAGGTAGAAGCACACAATTGTCTAGAATGTCTTTGTATGCTGTAGAATTACAATTTCCCTTCATTGGAACTGGGTCCAAACCTGTTTCATCATGACAATGTCACTGTGCACAAAGCAAGTTCCATGAAGACATGGCTTCGAAGGTTGGAGTGGAAGAACTCAAGTGTTCTGCACAGAGCCCTGACCTCGGCCCAACACCTTTGGAATGAACTAAAATGCTGAATGCACCCCAGGCCTCCTCACCCAACAACAGTGCCTCACCTTACTAATGGTCTTGTTGCTGAATGAGCACAAATCCTCACAGCCACACTCCAAACTCTAGTGGAAAGCCTTCTCAGAACAGTGGAAATCTGGAATGGGATGTTCAGTAAGCACATATGAGTATTACGCTTGGGTGTCAGAAGAAGAAAAGTCCAACAACTAAATCAGTGCATGGGTTTCGATGGGTTAATAACACTGATTTGTAACATTCAGTATATCAGCCAGTGTATGCTCTCTGATAGTGGGCGGGGAAAATAAAGGGTAAGTCCAAAACTGAACACTAGTGTATGTTCTACGCACTTACTTATACTGACTTGCTTTATGGCATTTAAGTGAGTGTGAAACTTTAGACACAAGAAGTCACTCCCACAAAACAATCCTCAGAACAGATTTTCTGATAAGTATTCTATCAAAATCAGAATTTATGTTGTTATTTTATTAAAATGTCCAAGAGCAGCAGCAGACAGGATGTTTCAAGTCTTCAACCATAAACAGCTAGTATAGTACACAGTGAAACAAAACAATGTTCCTCCAGGACCATGGTGCTACAAAAAACAACACAGAACTAAATGAGACTACACATTAGTAAGTAAAGTGCACGTGCAAATGTGTGTTAACAGCACAAGACAGTACAATAACTACTAAAACAGGACAACAGGCACAGTAAGACAGTGCAGCATGGACCAGCACACAGTTCTAGTGTGTAGTTCTACTAATTATCTAGTTCAGCATGCATAACACCATTAAGAGGTATTGTGCATGGATAGTGCACAATAACCATAAGACATTTAAGCAAATCTGTAAACTTTTGAATGTTTAAGATCTGAGATATGAATGATGAAATGTAGCATTTTCATGATGACTTGACAAAATTGACTTAGGTGGAGTTAGAGATTAAAATGGGTGCTGCCAATTATGTGCCAAGTCACCTCTGTTTATTTTGTGGCAGCGAACCATGATTCAAATATGAAGCATGTTGTGTAATCTGCAGATGTGTGACATAGGAAAAGAGAACATAAAGAGTCTTAGTGTTGTGCCACCAAGAGCCCCCAGAAAAGCTTCAATGCCTTAATACAGAATCTAAGAGGTGTGCTGGAGAAGATGGACACGTTTCTTCCTAAACATATTCCATCAGTTTGTGTTTTGATGGTGGTGGTGGTCTGACACGACAATTCCACAGGCATTCAATTATTATAAGATCTGTTGACTGTGAAGGTCATAGCTTATCATTTTCATCATTTTCATACTTCTCAACCCATTCACTGAGCCGTTGTGCACTGTGGAGGGGCTGTGTGTGGTCATCCTGGAAGTGAACACCCATCAGGATAGAAATGTTTCATCGAAGGATAAAGTGATTTGGCAGTGCAGCGCCGACCTGTACACAGTTTTAGTGTGTCAGATATAACAGGTAGTGCAAAAGAATAACATTAAAATAAAAATGTTGTAACTATAAACATAACATGCTATGACAGTTTTCAGCTGCTTAAGCTTATACTATATATGGACATTGGGGTTATTGGGGTTGCTGCCATGTAGAGAGTATAGTAATGTCAAGAAATTAAATACATTGTGTTTATAAATGTAGTAGCTGCAAAAATGCAGGTAGTCAATACAGAAATGTGCAAAAATTGCAAATGGAGTGGGATGGTGTTCAGCTGAGTGTGTGTGTGTGTGTGTGTGTGTGTGTGTGTGTGTGTGTGTGTGTGTGTGTGTGTGTGTGTGTGTGTGTGTGTTGTCTCCCAGGGGCTACTTATATCCCCCATATTCAATGTCTTAGTTTTAGTATTAGCTATTCCAGATGCCATGACCCTTCCTGCTGAGATTTTGTCCTGTGGTTACACAGTGGGCAGTAGTTTGAAGTTTCAGAGGAAGCATTTAAGCTGTTTACTGAAGATAAATGAATGAATAACGACATTGCCTACATCTACAGAAATAATAGCCTCTGGTAGCCTAGTATTTCGAGCCGAATCTGAATGTTCACTTCAAAGAGTCGACTCGGTGAACCGACACGTTAGCGAACGACACATTCCTATTACACAGTCCTGATGTACTATCATATCCGTGTACTTCCGCCTACTACTTGCGGAGCACTGTGATTCCGGAGTCGGACCGCCCTTTATGAAATGGCAGTTTTTGTTCAAAGCCAGCTGTCTTTTTAAAGACGGAGGCAGTATCCTCCACTCCAGAGTTCACTTCCGCCTCGTCCAGTTCCACAGCCGGGAGCGCGCGCAGGCTATTCACTCGTGTAGGTGAGTAGCTTGATTATTTTTATTATTAGCAATAGCTTTCTTTATTTTACATAAACGCTTAATATAACCTACGTCACGAATAACAAAAAACAATGATCCTGTTTTTTTTTTTTTTTTGTTACCGAAACTGGCAAACACTAACTGAAAGTTGATCTGTTGTAAACAAGGTGCAAACTTGAAATATAACCTTTTTTTAACTGAATATTTTAAACTTTTCTTCCGCAGATCCAGAAGGTGACTATGGCTTTGAATCAGAAATGCCTTGGAAAAGGTAAGAAATATGCACACTGACCTACCTACTGAACTGACTACTTACTAATTATCTAGTTACTACCTTCCTGTGTGCACAGCATGCATAACACCAATAAGAGCTACTGTGCATGGATAGTGCACAATAACCATAAGACATTTAAGCAAATCTGTAAACTTTTGAATGTTTAAGAAATGCAGCATTTTCATGATGACTTGGCAAAAATTGACCTAGGTGGAGTTAGAGATTAAAATGGGTGCTGACAATTGTGTGCTAAGTCACCATTGTTTATTTTGCAGCGGACCATGATTCAAATATGAGGCATGTTGTGTAATCTGCAGATGTGTGATGTAGGAACAGAAAACATAAACAGGCTTAGTGCTGTGCCACCAAAAGCCCCCAGAACAGCTTCAATGCCTTAACACAGAATCTAAGACTCTAAGTCTCTGGAACTGTGCTGCAGAGATGGACATGTTTCTTCCTAAACATATTCCATCAGTTTGTGTTTTGATGGTGGTGGTCTGACATGACAATTCCACAGGCATTCGATTATTATAAGATCTGTTGACTGTGAAGCTCATAGCTTATCATTTACATAATTTTCATACTTCTCATTCACTGAACCATTGTGTACTGTGGAGGGGCTGTGTGTGGTCATCCTGGAAGTAAACACCCATCAGGATAGAAACGTTTCCTCGTAGAATAAAGGTGATAAGTCTGAATAACTTTGTGTTGATTTGCAGTGAATCTTACCTTTAATGGGACAAGCGGACACAAACCATGCCAGCAATAAAATGCCTCCTACAGCCTAACCAAGCCACTATTTTTTTTCCCTTTGATTTGTTACCCATCTGTGTGTCGTTAGATGTATTTAAGCTTAGGTTGTTCATTTGGTATCTGATTTACTTTGCAGGAAGCTGTGCTCCTGGGCCTGTGCCCAAAGGCCAGATACGAATCTATAGTATGAGATTCTGCCCCTTTGCCCAGAGAACCAGACTGGTGCTCAGTGCCAAGGGTATAAAGTAAGTCCAAGTGTTGGCATAAGGATGAATTTCTTGAGTGTGCATAGTACTTGTTTTCTATTTGCTGTTAAACAGTAAAACAGAACTTGTGCTATCATTATAATAAATTACAATTACTCCCACAATCTCACTATAGGACTGAAACTATCAACATCAATTTGAAAGAGAAACCCGAGTGGTACCTGGAGAAGAACGCTCTTGGCTTAGTGCCTTCACTGGAGACCTCCAGTGGTCAGGTGATCTGTGAATCAGCAATCACATGTGAATACCTGGATGAGATGTACCCTGAGAAAAAACTGTTTCCCTCCGACCCCTTTGCAAAAGCCCAGCAGAAGATGTTGCTGGAGGATTACTCAAAGGTATGTCCTTTCTGCTCACAATAAGTCACACTGTATTTTAAATATGCAGGTGTAGACAAAATATATAGAAGAATGCTATTTTCAAAAGATGTCAAGGCCTGATTTTGTTGCAGTACCAGTTCTTGTGATTCCTGCTTGGGGCTTCAGGAATACAACAATCACAACAAATCTTTTACTTTCAGGTCATCCCCCTGTTCTACAAAATCCCCATGACCAGAAGCAAAGGTGAGGATGTGTCAGCACTAGAAGCAGAGTTGAAGGAAAAGTTCTCCAAACTGAATAAGGTATAGTACAATATTTAAATGGTAAATATATCACCATCCTGTTTCAGTTGAATTACAGTTTAACCCAAAACAGTAAATGAAGGATTTAATCCATTTACATTCACCATACAGATGTTTGGATTTGTGGTTTAAGTCTCAATATTGCATATAAAGCTGCATTTATTTTCTCTTTATTTTATGCTTTGGCAGGTTCTTGTTAACAAGAAAACCAAATACTTTGGAGGTGATTCGGTCACTATGATTGACTATCTGATCTGGCCGTGGTTTGAGAGGTTGGAGGCCTGGCAGCTCAAATAGTATGATTTCTTATTTATATAATAGCACAACAAGAGCAACCAAAAAAAACATAAAAGAACAATGTGTATTTGAACCAAAGCAGATCCATGTTATATATTTTCTTATTTGTAATGTATGCTATGTCTGCATTTGGAGAGTGAATATGCTTATAGTTTCAGTAAGTGTTGTATATGAACACATGCTCATTCTTTCTCAGCTGTCTGGATGGCACTCCCGAGCTGAACAACTGGATTGTACGCATGCGAGAAGATCCAGCAGTGAAGGCACTCGCATTCAGCGTTGATGTCCACAAAGCCTTTTTTAGCTCATACATGGAGGGAAATCCCAATTATGACTATGGCTTATAAAATGATGTCTATACGGAAATATTTTCAACTCTAAAATGAATACTCTGATGTAACTGTTTTTCAGTACATACTTTTTTTTTTTTTACAAATATAATGCCTTGTCACAGTCTGTGTCATGAAATGGTATTAAAGTACCTTTGTTTAATTCCAAGTTTGGACATTTCTTGTATGATTTTGCTTGTTGCCCTGAGGAGAATAAGTGTCCTTGGCACTGTCACCCTTAACTTCCTCATTAGGGGTCTGGATCTGGAGTCTCAGGATTCATTCATTCACTCGTATTCAGGATTGATCCTGGTCAGGGATCCATCTGGAGAGAGAGTATGCTTATAGGGAATACATCCTGGGTGGGACACCAGTCCATTGCAGGGAAATTACACAGTTACACACTCTCATTTACACCTAGGGGCAATTTAGAGAAGCCAGTCCATCTCCTGGCATGAACATGAACATGCATAGAAACTCCACACAGACAGGAACGCAAAGATCAACCTGGCGGCTCTGGAGCTGTGAGTAAGCAATGCTACTCGCTGCGCCACTCTGCCAACGGTTGTATCAAGATGCTTTGTGAAACCGTCACTTGTTACAGTGCAATACAAATCAAACAAGTTCACTGGGTGTGTCAGGCCTAAATCTCTGTAAACTTTCTCTTTAACAATATATACGATGTTATTCAAAGCACTATGAAAATAAAACTAGTCATCATGACTATGACCAAAGGAATGTTCCAACACACCCAATTCATGAAAAGACAGTTACAATTTTTTATAATACTGCTAAGGCACTGTAATATGATTCATTTTTCAATATTATTAGATGTTTAAAATAACACTACACTTACATAAGCATTTAGATAATATAAACCATACATATTAGCACATAATAGCTGCCTATATAAAATCACAAGTGCTTTTTCTAATCCATGTACAACCTTAGGCATTTGTATGAAGTAGTTTCAGTGCTTAAAAAACTATTTACATAGACAATTATTCAATTACGGTCTGGATGTCTCCAGGGCTGATGAGTAAGTCCCAAATTTCCGTTGGTGCAGTTAGTCATTCTAGGGCACGGTTGTTGAATTAAGCCCACCATTAGGGAAGTGTGGCGCGTACTCTTGAATAAGCACTGGTGCATTTCTGAGCATCTCTTCAAAATTTTCCACCATCTTTGCATATACCTGCCTCTGTAACACCAGAGGCCTGAAAAGGTTTATTGGTTCTGCATGCTGAAATATTGCTGGAACTCCAATTTCAAGTGGAACAAGTGGGTTCCCAATGATAATATGAGTAAGTCTCTTTTCCTGCAAGCTTTTCTGTAGAAAAGCCAAAAGGTCCCGCAACCTCTGGTCCAGATTCAGCGGTTTCCATGCTGAAGGAGATTTACCCAGCAGTAGGTGCAAGAATGCAGTCTTCAGATGGTAATTTGTAAGGGCACTTCTGCCTCTTAGACCTGACTGTTTTTTGTGCAAGAAAGAAACAAGCTGAAGGCATCGGAGGTGACAAGAGTTTTCTGGAAGTTTCTTTGCCATGTGTTTGAGCAGGTTTCTTTCATAAACAGTGAATGAGAGATGCCAGTGGATATCTGTGGTGTTACCACTGTCTGAAGGAAAATGAGAGATGAAGTATGCATGTGAATCTTCAAGCTGGATAGCAGGTGTAATGTTTAGAACAATAACCTTTCCTGACCTGAACCTGACCTTCAAGGCACCAGGGAAATCCAGGTTGCGGAAAGTGAGTTCAAACTCATATTTGTGAGAGATCCGCCCCCATGCTCTTGTCACTGAAATCTGGAACCATTTCATGACCTGATCTTTAGACAGATAAGCCGTGTTTCTTAAGCAGAGTAGTTCTTCCAAAGCATGGTTATCAGCTTTGCTATTGTGGTTTCTGTTGTGAAGAAGGCATAGCATATCCTCATCGACTGTGGTTTTGCCAGAAAAGCAGTCTGGGCAATTCTCACTTAATCTTACCAACTTAATCTTCCCACATCCTTGTAGGTCCAGTGGTACGTCAGAGGATGCATCACACCATAAATCAAACTGAAAACTGTAAGGTTCTGGGGTTGTAAATGGGACAATGAGGTCACACATGACAGGCTTACACACTCTCCAGGACTCAAACATGCTGCCCACTCCAATAAAGTCCTCAAGCTCCATGTCAACGTCACGGTCACAAATGCTCCTCAAAGCTTCCAGTAGGTCATCTGCAAAGCCTTCAACAAACTCCTGCACTCTCCCACTCTCATGGACAAAGGGCTGGAAGCTGGTCTCACAGAGGTTGCCTAGGACACTTTTATCTAAGATCAGATCCTTAGGATTGAGCGACCCACTGTTGGTGTATCCTTCTTCATCTTCAGCATGGGCAGGTGTTTCACCAGGGTTCAGATCCTGCCTACAAACTTCAATAGTGAAGAAAATGACAAGAGAAAGTGTACTCCAGAAGTACCAACCATAGTAGTCAAGGCCAGAGTTTGTGGCTTCTTGATCTGCCTTTGAGATCTCTTGTTCAAGGCGTTCTTGTTCAGCTTGTAGCATCTCCTCATGCTCCTTCATTCGGGCCAAAATATCTTCTTCCTCTTCTGGGATGGTAGTGTTCTCCTTAGGGAAAAATGGATGGTTGAGAATGGCAGCTGCCACAACCATGCAAATCCGTGCTATAGACCCCTGCATCCCTGCGTATCTGTGGAAAAGTTAAAATGTTACAGCTTAATATAAAGAATGGAAGACAATTACCAATTACAACATTCTAAAATACTGTAGCATAATTTTTTTTATTTATTTATTAATAAATTGTGTAGTTTGTTTTCAAACAGCTATTAATGTGGAATCAATGAAGTAAATTTAAAGCTTATCTGACTATCTTTTATTTATTTAAACAAACAGATTTGTAATAATTCAAACTGTTAATACTAATACTGGACATTCAAATCAGAAATTCATCCTTCTCAATCCCATCCATGACAAATCACCACAGCATAAGGATAATATAATAATACAGGAGAGTTTGTAATACCGAAAGCCATTCTCATTCTCAAGCCACCTCTCATGTAACCTTATCAGTTAGGATTTGTGATAATATACATCACAATAAACTTTTCTCAGTGTATTATGTGTATTTACAGTAGTTATAATATTGACCAAGTCCAGTGATACTCACAGGAACAAGTTGATTAGATGTTAAACAAAAAAAAAAACCTCGAACTTAAATCTTAAAACTTAAACTTGTGTCTCACACTGTGTATGGAAAACTGTATTTAAATATGATGACTCATTGGTCATATTGCCCACTCTGCGATATATAGACTGCTGTGAAGAGTGGGATGCACAGGGCTGTCTACTACTGCACTGCGTGGAACGAAGTCAAATAGCCCTGCTGAACATTCAGTGACACCCAGCCAGCTAAATATATATTCACTGATAACATTGTTTCTACCGTCCATGTCTTAAAATGTCTGGCATGACAAGAACCTTAACTTTTTAACTTCATTTGCCAAACAGTGTGATTTTAAATACAGTCTGATACAGTTTAGTGATTGCACAGTGTGGTCAGCAACGATAAACCATCTAAAATTTGCGGACTGTATGATTTGTGAAAATGTTTGCAGCGACTGTAAAGGAAGGAAACAAATATAAACAGGAAACTGTGTAATCTGCAGAGCTCAATCCTTAAAAAACATTTGCGCAATAGAATGCATTACTTAAAACTCAGTTTAAGTCAAACCTATCACTTCCATAAACAAACCAAAACCCACACAAACAATAAACAGAATAAACAGAAAACCTGTGAACAGTTAAAAGAACACTTGGGGATCCTGGCAGAGCTAATAAAAACTTCTCAAACATGTAATGCCTCTCAATGCCACCTATCGATGAGTTCTTACTAAATTTGATGTTACGACGCTGGCTAGAGGATAATAATAATAAAGTAACATCTGCCACCCAATCAACAAACAAACTAGAGGCTTTCAACAAGACTTCCTGTCTACACATGTCAGCAGTTAGCTATATTTAGTAGACAGGGCTGTGATTATTAAACCAAACAGTGTCACGTAAAAGACATATTTAGAGACATTATATTGATTTATGAGTATTATTTTGCAACATTAGAGAATCTGTATACATCTGTATGCAGGCCTGCGGTGCAACTTGCCTGGGCCTTGGATGAAACATTGATCTCAAGTTTGATTATTATTATTAGATGTATTAACTGATCTGATAAGTTGCAAACACTTGCACAAGCTTAGTTTTTTTTTTCTTTTTCAAATAGACATATATCAGACTTTCCTATTCTGCATGTCAATAAACCCTCCTAACCCAGGCTTGGGATAGCTTCCCTGGTTGTCCTCAGTGTTCGAGGGCCTGTCTGGATTCATAATTGGATGTAAATATTTAAGAAATTGCATGACTTTGTGGCCCTTGTCCATAATGCATGACGAAAATGCAGGACATGTGTCATGGAACCCCAGATTAAACCACACAGAGTATTTGTTCAAGTTGTCAAGGAGCCTCACTGAGTCATAATAACTGGAGAACTGCTCTGGCTGTCCTGCAAAGATCCATAATGTTTATTAGTGTGAATAAAAACTGAACCCAGGAGCCACGGAGGGGCCTCAGTGGTGATGCTGCTGCCTGTGTAAGACATGTTTGGGCTTTGTAGTAAATGTCAGCATGTGATTATAAATACACATAGTCTACTTCTGCGCACATGTGGCTAACGCCTTTTTCCTTTATGAAACACACAAAACACGAGTCAGCTCTACACCTTACAATCAGCCAGCTGAACTTCTGACTACAACCCACATCACCAAATGTGTGTTTTGCGGAAATATCAATAGACTTAAATCGTGTTAAGGGAATATGATAAAGGAGAAAGTGTACATTCTGCTCTTTTTTCCCTAATGACGTCAGAGACTCAAAGTAACGGTTCTCACCAACTTCCCCATTTTACTTTCTGTTCTAAAGTTGCATTAGTTTATAACATTTAAACATCTTAACATCAGCCACGTCAAAACTGCTTGCTATAGACAAATCCAATAAACAAACCTTATAGTTTTACTCCCAGAGTTTAATCCGCATGTAGTCCATGGTCTCAGGATGAGAATAAGAAAGAGCTGCGGCTTGTGTGTTCCCTCTCACTCTGTGGCTTGAGGCGGAGAACAGTACTGCTCATTTCCTGGAGCACAGCCTACTCCTGAAGCCTTTTTTTCCCTTCTTCTTCTTCCTTAAAAACTGGATGTGGTGGAGCAGAAGTTAGCCTACACAACGTATAACACGACTGTCCTCTCACACTCCGCTCGCTGTTTAGCTCACATGCTCCATGAAGTACCACAGTAAGGGAGCCAAACCTGAACATGCAGGGGGCCGGAGTTGCCAGGTGCGCGATTTTCATGTTAAAAATATAATGAATTTCCTGGTTATAAAATTGCACTTTCTGACTATATAGCACCAGTTGAATAGAAGGGAATTATTTATAATCGCACTATCCGGTGTCACCCGGATGAGGATGGGTTGTCTTTTGAGTTTGGTTCCTCTCGAGGTTTCTTCTTCATGTCATCTCAGGGAGGTTTTCTCTGCCAACGTCGCCTCTGACTTCCTCATTAGGGATTCATTTATTTAAATTAAAAATTTATATCCGGAATTTATCTATTTCTGTAAAGCTGTTTTATGTCATTGTCCACTGTTAAATGCTCTATACAAATAAAACTGAATTGAATTGATCAGTCTGTTGAGCTTCCTCGCTTCTCTGGCTTTAATGCTACCCCCAGCATATTGCCACAAAGAAGACAGAACTTAAAGACAGACTTCAATATGAAAGATACATATTAAAGGTACAAAAGATGATGGCACTACCTTGGAAAGGAAAGGTACCATTTAGCACCATTTCCTCTGATAGTGGATGTCTGCAGGCACAGCACAGAGCACAGAGCTACACCAATCCAGTACTGAAGCCTAATATCAGACAATAATCTAACAGCAGGTGTGAGTGAAAAGCACAGCATGTGGATGGTGGTGGTGGATGAGTGATGGCAAAAACCCTTACACATTTACAGAGAAAGAAATGATGAGCTACAACACTGTTTCACCACCAGAGGACACTCACACTATGTCTAAAGCTCTCTCTTTCAATAGTCCTTTTTTATTCCTATTTTTAAATGCAGGCTGCTTCCTATACACTGTGCATGTTGTCCTTATTCTTTTGAATGAAATAATAGGGTTGTTTTTATTATTATTATTATTATTATTATTATTATTATTATTATTATTAGGTATGATATTTTACTCACGCCAGAAACTCATTGATCTGATCTAGAGGTTTCTCTTCAGTAAGCTTCTCTACAGTATGCCACTTCCTAATGATATTAAGAAGGAGACATGGTCCTGAAGAGCGAGACAGGGCGACTAATGGACGTGTATTCATCTTTGCAGCTTTCACACAGCATTCCTGGCTGTGCACTATGCACTTTACTCTGTATGTCTCTGTGTGTTTGGCTTTGATGCTGTGTGGTTGTGCACCTGTTGGGTGGAGCAGGGGAAGAGCCTAAGCTGAAGCACTTAGATGTGCTGGCCTAAATCACTGTCTCGACATTTACCTCCACACGGTTTACTTAACGCGATGGACTTTTACAACTGAGAGGTACTCGACAGATGGGGTCATGGCTGCAACCTCATGTCAGACTCGCATTTATTTTATTCGGTAAAAAGAATGAATGGATTAAACCGGATTGTTTGTTTTGAGTGCTTTGAATACTGCTGGGCTGCATAAACCGCCTGCACAGTCGACACACACACACACACACACACACACACACACACACACACACACACCTACCTCCACTGCGTCTTTGTTTTTAGGTCGTCCACTCCGAACTTTATTCTGATGGATCGCTTAAAGGTAGTTTTGCAATATTTCCAGTCGAATTCCGAGTCCATTTCCAATGGTATCTGCGTGGTGCTGGCTCTGGTAAGCGTCAAACTCTACACCAGCTTTGACTTTAACTGCCCTTGCCTGCCGCAGTACAATAAAATGTACGCACTCGGGGTGATGTTTGTTCCGCCGGTTATTCTCTTCTTTCTCGGAATTTTGGTTAATCGGCATACTGGAGTGATGATGGAGGAATGGGCCAGACCCGCAGGCAGGAGGACCAAAAATCCAGCTGTGGTGAAGTAAGCCTTCTCTTTCTTATTAAGTTACCTGAATAAAATGATAAGAATCTTTATAATAATAAAAAAATAATAAAAATAAATACTACTACTACTACTACTACTACTACTACATTATTATTATTATTATTATTATTATTGTTGTTATTTTTGAAATAAAATATAACGACGAAATTTTTCCGAAGAGTTCGCGCTTTACCTAGGAAAGGAAAGTAGAAGTACACAGGTTCAAGGTTCTTTATTTGTCACTTACATATTACATGTGATGTAGTGAAATGTTTATTAGTGTCTAAATGTTTAACAGTGCAACAATGATACATAAAAAATAAAAATATAATAAAATAAAATAAAAGCTAGTAGACTATTATGTGAAAACATTTAGTGATCTTTAGAGGAGTGAAATGTAGAATATGAATATGCATAAAGAGAATATGTTTAAAAATAAACCTATACAGAGCTGTAGTGTGCAAAAAATGTCTCATAGTGAAAAAAATGTCCCATAGTCACATAGTATAAATAAAGTATATAAGCATGTAACAAAAACAGTTAATACTAAAATACAATTCAATAATAATAACAATAATAGTAATAATAATTTTAAAAACTCATCAAGTAAAAGCTATACTAAAGAAATGAGTTCTGAGAGAAGATGTAAATACACTAAAAGACTGGGCTTCTCTAACATCAGATGGTAGTGAGTTCGCAGTTTTGGAGCATAAGAAGAAAAAGCCCTATCACCCAGAGTACATAAACAAGAGACTCCCTGTCAATTTTCTGATCTTAACCACCTCGCCTCTAGTGTCAAACCCCACATTACTCAATTTTCGAGGGTCACAAATACTGGGGAATCTGACTCGAAATCTGACAGGAAGTCAGTGCAAGGACTCCAAAGTGGGAGTGATGTGATCAGTTGTCAAGGACCAAGTCAGGATTCTAGCTGCTGAATTTTACACATACTGTAGTTTATTTATTATAGAGTTTAATGTAATGTAGGTAATGTTCTTTCTCATGCAAGTCTATTCTTGTAGGCTATTTTATAAAACTGTTTCTAATCCAGTAGCCTACTCCTATGCCTGTGTATTTGACACAAGCAACTCTCCTACAGGTATTTGTTTTCAGCT
>CM074947.1:12020699-12048880 GCA_037577455.1 Pangasius macronema
TCTGAGGGACAGTTAAAAGACTAGAATTGGTGGAGCGGAGATCACAGTTTGGGGTGTAATGAGTTAAAAGCTCCCAGCCAAATACTGGGGAGCCAAACCATGCAAAAAATTGTATGTAAGCGTGAGAATTTTAAAACCGACTCAAAATCTGAAATGAATTTTACACATACTGTAGTTTATTTATTATAGAGTTTAATGTAGGTAATGTTGTTTCTCATGCAAGTCTATTCTTGTAGGCTATTTTATAAAACGGTTTCTAATCCAGTAGCCTACTCCTATGCCTGTGTATTTGACACAAGCAACTCTCCTACAGGTATTTGTTTTCAGCTATGATGCAGCGGGCCATGTTAGCTCCTATGGTGTGGATCCTGGTATCCTTACTGGATGGGAAGTGTTTCATTTGTGCCTTCAGCATGAGTGTGGACCCTAAACACTTCAGCGGGTTCCCCAATGACACTGGTCTGGATCTGATCAGGATCATGGCTAAGGTGCCCTGCAAGGAAGACAGCATCTTTAAAGACAGCACTTTCCGGAAAGCTGTCTCACGCTATGTGCGCTGTTACTCTCAAGTAAGTGGACTTTTCACGTTTTCATTGCTTACAAAAACTACACAGACCACATCAAAGCATTTTCATCCCAATATTCTTTGGACTGAAGAGTAATGGTCTGATGAAATAGTAATCTATTATAACCTGAAAGGATTTATATACTTAGTGGGGCAAAAAAATGATAGTTAATAGATTTATCTATATTATGATGTAAATATTAGTCATTGCTTCTGTTTTCTTTCAGGCAATAGGTTGGTCCATCCTCCTCTGCCTCATTTTTCTGGGTGCAGTTGCTCGAGTCATTAAACCATGCTTCAATCATGCCATATTTCTTCAGACACGCTACTGGAGCAATTACTTGGATGTTGAGGCAAAGCTTTTTGATGAGACTTGTGCCCAACATGCCAGAGAGTTTGCGAAAAAATGTGTAGTGCATTTCTTTGAAACTATTGAGGAAGATGTGGTTCTCAGGCTGCCACTCTCCCCCAGCCTCACATTTAAGAAAAGCCCCGAAGAGACTCAGGAACAAGATGAGCGTCTCCATGGTGTGACCAGGAAAGATCAGGTGGATCACTTGCTTGAATCCTGGTTCCAGTGCAGACCTGAGCTGGATGTGACCAAGATGGTGTATAGGCCCACTAAATTAATTACATGGGAAGATTCTAATGGACATATACTTTACTCAGATGTGTGAAGTGTATATATATATATGAAGGATCAAATGTAAGATATAAAACTGTATTAGATTTGAAATGAATTTAGCAATCAGTTGTGTGGCCTCCTGTTGTAAGGGACATTTCACAGTCATCCCAGAACACCAAGTTCCTGTAAAACCTTTATCTTAAATCGATTAAGTGAAATATTTATATTTTGCTTATATTTCTAAAAATATGTGTGGAACACAAAGCCTCAAATCAAACAATTATGCTACCTCTTTGTTACAACACTTGTAAAAAATTTAATGTATAATAAAGATATTGCATAAAGATACATAAAGAAAAATGAATTGTCTACACCTGACAATTGTATGTACTGCAAGGTTTGCATCAGACTTCTAGTCATACAAGTTAGAAACCTTGCATGCTGAGATTTGCCTGTGCCAGGACTGGATTTGTTTAGCTTTGCATGGCTCTCCCCACACACATTACTCAGCACTGACATGCATATGAATATGATGCAAATGTGGTAGAGATTCATATGTCAGTAAATACAATAAAGAGATTTTAACTCTTACTGATCTTGACATCGGTGGCTTTCTTGTGCTGCGTGCAACAGATAGGCTATTACTTGTTCTAACCAAGTGCTTGATCGTTTTACTGTCGTAATACTGATTTAAATAAAATCTGAGCTGATAACAAAGTAGGTCGTAGAGCATTGTCAAATATTCTCACAACGATTAAAGAACTAAATAAGATTGTAATAAAATTACATTGAGGACGCATTGGGCGGTGAGGAGTGGCCAAAGTTGTTGTTCAGCACGGCTACGTCCCAAACCACATGCTTGCCTCCTAAATAGCATGTCAAAAATGTAGGCCAGCTGACGTAATGTTGTGACATAAGCCTGCAAGTCACTACGGTAGTGTGCTGTTTGGGACGAAGCCCAGGTGTGCGCTCCTGCGTGCGCAAAGGCGACTCTTCACTTCTGCGCGTAAAGAGAATCAGCTCACCTGTTCTGGTAAATAATTCATCATTTTTGAGAGATAGTTTAGAGTTAGGATAAAAGAAATCGTATTCAGGATTAAAAAAAGTTACCAATTTCAAATAATTGCTGTGTGTTTTCCCTCCATTGTTACTAGGTTCCAAGTGAAATTTTCTCAACATGGATAAGTTTCGGATGATGTTCCAGTTCTTACAAGCGAACCAGGAGTCTTTTATGAACGGTATATGTGGGATCATGGCCCTGGCCAGCGCACAGCTTTACTCCACGTTTGAGTTCACCTGTCCGTGTCTGCCGGAGTATAATTACGCGTACGGGGTCGGCATTCTGATCGTTCCTCCACTATGGTTCTTCTTGCTCGGCTACGTGCTGAATAATAACATCTCGGTGCTGACTGAGGAGTGGAAGAGACCCACAGGTCAGCGGCAGAAGGAGCCGTCTGTGCTGCGCTACATGCTGTGCTCCATGACCCAGCGAGCACTCATCGCTCCCTCCGTGTGGATCGCCGTCACGCTCATGGACGGCAAGAGCTTCCTATGCGCCTACAGCGCCAAGATCGACCTGAGCCAGTTCCTCAACCGAAGCCACGTGTTGATGCCTGATAAAGACCTGGAGAGGCTGCTGGCGACAATTCCCTGCAAGAATATCTTCGAGGCGCATGATGTCATCAACAGGGAGGCAGCATCCAGGTATATTCGGGTTATGTCGCAGGTAATGTTTCTGCAACATTTTGCACACACACACACACACACACACACACACACACACACACACACACACACACACACACACAGAGAGAGAGAGAATACAAAAGCCAAATATTATAGTCAGGAGCAGCTATTATTAATTAAAGGCTTAATTAGACCCACCCAGATTCTGTGTAATTCTCACCTGTTTTTATGCGGTTTGTATTTAATCTACTGTGAAATTTTTTAGGATGCCAAATAAAATTTTGTAACCAAATATACCCAAATACCCTAATTTCAACATCTACAACTAAACTGAAAAACACATCAAATGTGCAAATCTAACTAGATTCATCCAAATTTATTTGAAACCTATGTGCCAACTTATTTATTTATTTAGCTAATATCTCAGCGCAGTAATTCCCATACGAGGAGCTCCGCTGTGGGTATGCCAGCCTTAATATGAATATGAAAATATGAATATTAAATCATACACAACCATGGTCTACCTGTCCACACTTCACCCCAAATCAACCTGCTTCTTGATCTGCATTGTTTTGGAGCCTTATTGACTGTAGTCTACAGTGTAACTGTGGTTAAACATGTGGACTTTTACAACTTTTGTGTGGTATTACGCTAACAAAACTAACCAGGAGATACTAGACCATGCTGAATATGGCTGAATAAAAAAGACTTTGCATAAAGCATACTTAAATTTCAATAGAGCAAACAAACTGTACTTTGTCTCTCTCTCTCTCTCTCTCTCTCTCTCTCTCTCTCTCTCTCTCTCTCTCTCTCACACACACACACGCACACACACGCGCACACACACACGCGCACACACACACACACACACACACACACACACACAGTACTAATTCGCCATGGCGTTACTTAGGTACTGAGAGTTAACATGTAGTTTTACTGGCACCTGGTGGTCATTTTCAATAATGTCAAAATTATTGAAATAAAAAGTACAAAAAAGCTCAAAAGTAAAAACAACGAAATAACATTAATACATTAATCTAAAGCAAACACATTCTTATGTTATAATACATAAAATGAAAAATAGACATGTAACTGGTAAGCTATGTGCACCTGCTTTCACTCGCCGTGTTTTACCTGACCACAAAAGAGCACATTAACAGGACTGAGGGATATCCCCTGCTGAAAAATCCTGCTTACCATCAGCCAAACACAGGCCAAGCTGGTCAAACTAGCTGGTAAGTGCTGATAGAAAGAAAAACAGTTTCTGAATTCCAGATACTAAAGCTACATTGCAGACAACAACTTATTTTAAAGAAAATAACACAGCANTGGCTCACCAGGTAAAGCTAGATACATTTATGCAACCTTTAAAAAATTAACCAAACAGACCACTAGTAGACAGCATTTCATGCAAGCAAACTTTATACTGATTCATGCTACTCCATATTTATTAATGCATGTAATCATAGTCATTCAACTGCATGCAGGATGCAACATCAAGGATTTAAAACATTTTCTGTTTGTTTCCTCAGGCCTGTGGATGGGCATTTTTGATACTGACAACTTTTGTGGCCTTTCTGATAAGAGCAATCAGACCTTGTTTCACTCAAGCCATCTTCCTGAAAACCAAATACTGGTCCCATTACATCGATACAGAACGTAGGCTCTTCGACGAGACGTGCAAAGAACATGCCAAAAGTTTTGCCAGGGTCTGCATTCAACAATATTTTGAGAGCATCAGTGGTGAAATGGTGTTTCGCAAACTGCCAGTGAAGGAAAAAGATCCTAAAGAGAAAGGCAATGATGAAGAAAAGCCGGTAAATGAAGAAGAGAAGCTCCTAGGCATTCGTGAAAGGGAGGACATGAATAAAGTTCTGTGGAACTGGCATACCTGTAAACCTGCACTTAGCATTCATAAATATGGAAAACTTGAAAACACTGATGAGAAATCAGATACTTCTGTACAGACTAATGGTTATCACAGGCCGAAGTCCATGAATGAATGTGCGGTGTATTATTCCAAGGTTTGACTTTAAAGAATAGATATAATTTACAATGAACGCAGCTAATTAGTGCTATACATACACCTACATTTCATCATAACCTTTACCTCAGTGTCCAAAAGGAAACCGTTTTGCTTTTTTTTTGTTTGTTTGTTTGTTTGTTTAAATTTAAATAAAAGTTCCAGTTTTTGGTGAAAAAAAAGGCCCAGGCAGCTTGTTTGCTAGTTGTGAAATGTTGTGTTGGATCTGTTAATGGATGTTCTTAATAATTTGGAATATTTACACAGTGGCTGGTTGTAGCCTGCCACGTGCTTCCAGTGAAACAGCACCCCAACAGTAGATTACACTGGTTAATCATGGGAGTTTGAAGGTTGTGTGAAAGAAATTTAAGGTGAATCTGCTTAATGGGGGGAGTGTGAATGTAATTAAATCTTTACCATGAGGGGGTGCTGTTTTACAATACTGACTGGTTTGAATTATACATTATACCCAAAGATGGCTGGAAAAGCGGATGAAAAAAAAGAAAACGTGCCAACCAACATCTTCCTAGTTGTGTGTGCTGTCTAGGTTAGAGCAAAGTATATATGTATTTTTTTTGTCCTTTCCATTACCTTTAACCTGACTAGTTTTTGCTTTGCACAGATGTCTGTGCAGGAATTCCTGCCTTTCCACACTGATTTAGTGTTTGTGTCGCTTCGCCCTGCAGCCTCTTGTTGCTCTGTGAGGTTCCTGGCCACATGTTTTGAATACTTGTGTTTTCCACTGGGTTAGAAACCAGGCACCAGTCTGACTCACAGGCTAGTCCTGCTCAAGACTGACACATAAAAGGCTATTTTTCTCACTTTCATTTTAATTTGAGTGCTGTTTTATAGAGATGAAAATACAAACAGTGTGTTTTTCTGCATGAGACTCATTTTTATTTTGAAGTTAAGCCTGTTTTTTTTGTTTAAAACCTCTTGGATCTTTGGAAAAAGTTGTACCTCTTAGCCGTGGAACGTAGGTTTGTATGACTTTTTTTCCCCCTCCCGTTAACGTTACTCTGTTTTTTCTGCACACGGCTATACAAACTCTTATTGTAACTATGTTGCTTTGACTTTAGACTTTATATGTTATGTGTGTTGTATCGCATAACTCAGAATGTGTATGTGAAACCTGAGCTGGATAAAACAATGCTCTGAACAAAGGTATAGTGAAATAATATGCATACCAAAGTAGTATCAATAAAAATGTAACGTCTATTCTCCTACTTTTGCATTCTTATTGCAGTAATAGTTTTGAAGAGTAACTATACACCTTGGTCTTTTTCTCAGACGCTCCGTCTGAAGGTATCAGCATTAACCACCTTTTGCCTCGTAGCTTTTTTCTTAACACCCACTGTGGGTGCTTTTCTGTCATCCATGGTCTTGCTTGCCTTAGAGTTTTCATGTTACAACTTGTCTAGAATGGCTTCCTGGGTATGCCTAGACCATTCCAGTTCAACAATATTCCCACTCTGTATTTCTTCCATTCCAGGGATTTGCAGAGTTTAGTCCAAACATCAGTTTTTAAGGCAATAATCCTTCATCATCAGCACACAAGCACCTACAGGTAGGACCACACAGGAAGAAGGATTACATGGCTGCACTTATTTCTGAAAATTTTAAATTTGCTGCTCTTTTCTTTAAGAGTAAGGATGTAATGATCTTCAATGGGCTGATAGCCCTGGGAACAGTGGCTAGTCAAACAGCATACAACATATTTGCCTTCGAATGCCCATGTTCTGCACAGAGAAATTATCTATATGGGTTAGCTGCTATTGGCGTACCTGCACTAGCTTTCTTTTTAATTGGAGTAATGCTCAATCGTAACACGTGGGATCTTGTTTCGGAATGTCGCATCAGAAAATGCCGGAAGCTGTCTGGGGCTGCTGCCTTTGCTCTGCTGGGTTCAATAGTGGGCCGTGCAGCAGTGGCTCCAGTAACCTGGTCTGTCATCTCACTCCTCAGAGGAGAGGCCTATGTTTGTGCGCTTAGTGAATTTTTGGACCCTCAGTCTTTGGAAAACTTTCCTTCCACTACCCAGAGCTCCGTTATCATGGCCCAGTTTCCCTGTAAGGATGTGCCTGCAGAGCTGCTGCACTTTTGGAAATACATTGAACGTCGACTCAAATATGAATCTCAGGTAACAGATCCAAACTACAATGGCTATAATAGTATTTTTTTCCCCTTCAGTCTCATGTTTAGTAATTCCCAAGGCAAAATAATCATTTATGATTCATCTGTTTGTGATCTCATCCTTCACTGTTTGCAGCTGTACATTTAGGATTTCACAGATCATATTGCCATTCTGTTAAAAGGCCACTGGAAAAATTAGCATGATATTTAACTAGGTACAGTTCAAAATTACATTTCTAATGGAATTTTAGTCAAAGAGGAATCCCTTGTAGTTTCTTTAAATATAGTTTTACACTCACCGTCCACTTTATTAGGAACACCTGTACGCTTGCACATTCATGCAGTTATCCAATAAGCCAAGAGCTTCGATTAATGTTCACATCAAACATCAGAATGGGGAAAATGTTATCTCAGTTACTTTAATCATGCCAGGATGTTGGTGTCAAATGCTCACTCAATGCTCACTCAAGAATCACTCAATGTTTTTTTTTTTTTTTTTCGCATCATTCTTTATAATCTCTAGAGACTGTTGTGTGTGAAAATCCCAGGAGATCAGCAGTTTCTGAAATACTCAAACCAGTACCAACAACCATGTCATGATCACACTTTTCCCCCATTCTGATGTTTTATGTGAACATTAACTGAAGCACTTGATCTGTATCTTCATGATTTTTTTGCATTCCACTTCTGCCACATGATTGCTGCATGAATGTGCAGGTGTACAGATGTTTCTAATAAAGTGGATGGTGAGTGTATATGTGAATATGATATTTTATAAAATTTACAGTATCCAGACCAGTACTGTATCTTTGTTTGTAATTGGTTGATTATAGCAATGTTACATGAACAGTTTTTATCTTATCAGCAGCACCATCACTGGCATGCCCTCAGTAGTTTATTTAAGGTATTAAGGTTTTGAATGCTTTGCCACTTTTGTATTTATAACTTGTATTCTCATCTTGTTGTTTGTCTCAAGCTGTTGGGCTGGATGTTGGTGGCTATTGTCTCTTTCACTGTGTTCCTGGTGATGTGTGGAAAGCGCTGTTGCTCTCCCTTGGGCTACCAGCAGGAGGCATACTGGTCCACCTATCGGGCCAGTGAGTGCACACTTTTCCAACGCACTGCTGAGGTTCATGCCAAGCTTCATGCTGCCGAGAACATCAGGACCTTCTTTGGATTTGTAGCCCTTGAGGACCAAGAAAAGGGGCTTCTGACAGCATGTCAGGGGGCCAAACTTCCAATTTCCAGTCTGGAGTGGAACCAGATAACAGGAGTTTACTTATACAGAGAGAATGAAGGGACTCCCCTTTACAGTCGCCTCAATAAATGGGCCAAATACACAATTGGAAACAACACTGAGGCCATTGAGATGGACATGTTAGGTTAAGGTGTGAATGATCACTGATAGTAATCGATTAACTTATAGTCATTTCTTATGGATAGCTGCGTTCCCTAATAAGTTACAGTGCTGTACTAAACTTTCATTCTGTTTTGTTTGACCCTGCTGTGCAAAACTGAGTAGTGTTTTGCTTTCTTCCTTTATTTTGCTTAAGTGGGTCAGTATGATAATTTATTACTTGAGATGCAAACATATATTTTAAAATCTTTTGTAGTTTGATGATGGGATGAATTGTGTGATGAAGTCAGTAATCAGAAATGATTAATACATTAATGCATAATGCATACTGAAGCAGCTTTTCTGCATTCCCTAAACATTTGTAAGACATGGAAAACCCTTTGAAATTGTATGGGCTATTTGTATATTTTTTAATATGTGCTGATATGTATTGTATTCTGTTCCTTTTTAATTCTTTATTAATTACTAATTAATAATGTCAACATTTGCTCTGATGCTTTATAATTATTTTTGAGAATGTATGTGATCTCAGGTGGGCTGCATGGTGGTACAGTGGGTAGCATTGCTACCTCACGGCTCTAGGGTCTTGTATTCATTTCTGAGCTTAGGATTCACAATGGTGTTTCCCGGGTTTGCATGGGTTTCCTTCAGGCTCTCCAGTTTTCTCCCAAAAAACTATGCAGGTAGATGGATTGTACTGCCATGCACCCAATGTTGCCAGGATTGGCTCCAGATTCACCACAAACCTAACCACGATAAAGCAGTTACTGAATATGACTGTTATCTCAGGTAGGCCCTATGTTTGTGTGCTGTCCAGACAACCATTGTTACATATTGTACAATACTTATGTAAAATAATGCACAATATCTTACAATATATTTTATTATAAATTTTGTGCATTTGTTTTTTTTCTATAAATATTATAAGAATGCTAAAATCCTCCTAAAAAACAGGCATCAAAAGTTTGGGTTTTAAACAGTTAATTAGGTTTCCATTCACATTGCTAATAGCAGCTCCAGATGGTCCTTGCATGTCCTCTGTTAACACTTGCAGGGGTAAAAATGTGACAAACACAACATTAGGTTTCTGCTAAAAATAGCAGCCTCACCTTAGACTTTAGTCATTACTTTTCCAACATGCTTAGAAATAAAAGGTGTAGGTGTAGGTGTAGTAGTAGTAGTAGTTCAAATATACTGAAATGTGAGATAAATTGAACTCTATTGTTTGAATCTCTAAATCTAGCTTTTCTACACTTTGCCCATTCATCGTATAATGTTAATTATATTAATGATTTCTGCTCTTAATGTCACTGATCACAGCAAAAAAATAGTCAAACTATTTTCTTTTCAGGTTGTCCTACATTATGTGTACAGCACCATTCTACCATCCCACTCCCACCCCCACCCCCCATTTCTTTCTGCTTCTTTCACAGTGTGTCCAAGCTCTGTTTATTTTTCTGTGTAGGTCACCAGAGGAGCTAAATGACTCCCATTCCTCTCACAACCTTGCAGAACGCAGCCGCCTGGCTGCTGTCGCCTCTTAATAGCCTGCAGCTGCAGAGGGCAGGAGGCTGAGAGAGAGTGTGTGTGTGTGAGAGAGAGAGAGAGAGAGAATGTGTGCGACAGAGAGAAAAGAGGGGGCGGGTGAAAGGAGAGCTGTGATGCAGACAGCGAATCACATGAGCAGAGATCTGTTTACAAACTGAGCAGGCAAGAAGTGCTCGGCACCATTATGAGCACCCAGAGCTGGAGGAGAAGATCAGGAAAACACTGGACTTAAGCACACACACACACACACACACACACACACACACACACACACACACACACACACACACACACACACACACACACGTACAGGGTGGACCCCTTTTCCCAAAACTGTCATCTTTGATGTTCCTCTTCTCTTGCATGCTTATGGAGGGGAGAGAGCAAGACATATGGTGAAGAGGGGAGCGAGCCATCACCAGCACAAAGCCACTCTGAGCTTTTGAAGCAGGTAAATTTACACAGGACATCAGTCTGACTATGTCTGCTTCTTTGTGATCAGGACAGGAAGACTGTCCTTGGGAAAAAGGACAAGAAAACCAGGTGGAGTGTGAGAAAGGTGGGAGAAGGCAACACATGGATGAATTTTGAGTGTTTTGAAGGTAGACTAAGCAAAGTAGTGCCATAGGTTTATGTCTTGTGTATGTGCTCACCCAGAAGAACACAGAGAACTTGGTGTTATTGTACGTGTATTGCAATGACAAGAACTATAAAAAGCCAATAGTAAACACCTCACACTACAGTCTAACCTACCTTAAAAATCAAGCTACAAAAGGGACTGTTTGATGTACCAAAGCCTGAAGTTTGGTTTTGGAACATGACACTGGAGAAAAGAGAACGTCAAAGCCATACTACGTATTAAGTACCACGTTGCATGTTTTTTCCTGGAGAAGAAGAAGTGAACATTTTAATCTCAGTGCCAATTTTGAACTGGAAAAGTGTGTGACTGGGCTTCAACCAAGAAAACATGCTCATCCTGCCATACAATCCATGCAAATGGGCAAGGGAATGTGGTGGGTATTCATAATCTGTTAACCAGAGACAGTGAGGATTTCACGAGCTGTAGCTTTGTTGTGGGAGTTTCGGCAAGCCAGAGTCCAGATTATTTATCCGATTTTTTGAGGGGATAAATCTAACTTGCTGGCTCATTTCAACACTGTTTTTCTGGAACCCATTATTGATTGGCTGGATCAACTGAAACAACCTGGCCTCTTGTTCATGAACCTACTCCAGTGGTAAACAGTAAGTATGAATCATAACAACCCCCTCGTATAACACACCCCAATTCCTGTGACTTTGTGCTAGCTGCTAGGCAAAAATTAAGAGCATCTCCAGACATTTGCTTGCTATCAATGATTTACTAACATCCTCTTATACCATTAGAAGTGAAAAATATTTCTTATATGACTTGAACTTATGCACAGACTGCAGAGAGACTCATTGTCCCTGTGTCACTGTGTTTTTTTTTGTATGAAATGAAAGAATGTTGTTTGGCAGCCTATGACCATGTCAGCCACCATTGTTTCCCAAATGGTGGTTCCTGCCCAGGTTGGTGAGTCCATAAAGTTCACAGCATGCATTGAAAGTGCCCCATGTGCCCCCCCTCCCCTTACCCCCATTAAACAGAGCAGATGGTGGCTTCATGGCAGAGGGGGGCTGTGTCTGCAGCCACTTGTATTTGCTTTTGTGTATGCACAATTGCCCAGGCTTTACCCACGCTCTGCCAACTGGCCCACCTTTCTGTCCATCTCTCTATTTGTCTCTTCCCAGCTACATTTTACCTTAAATCTTTGCCTCAATCTATCCTAATTAAGAAATCTATAATCTGTGGCACTGTGTTTCTTTTTGCAACTTCCATATCAGTGTTGCATTCATGTTCTGTTTTGTTTTTTGGCATAAATTCGATGACTTTTGCAATTACATTATGTACTAAGAGGTTAAAGTGAGGATGGGTAAAGAGTTGGTTTGTAAACGTTTGTATTTGTATTATAAAAATGGGTGATTACATTTGGTCATGAAACAGATAATACTATGACACTTCTGTAAGCTCAGTAATATCTGGAGTTAAGTACTGTTGGTCTATGCTCTTCCAGCTGTTAAAGTCATTTGAAAGTCACCGATTGCTCCACATCTTCAGTCATAACATTCTGGTTCATCTTAATAACATTGCTTTACAGGATTGGCCAGGTTAAATTCCAAGCACATCTAACCTGTGTTTACTGAATTTTGGAACTAGAGAAAGCTAAAAATTTTAATGAGTTCATTCTTGGCATTTTGCTTTCCCTGTCAAATGTGCTCCAGTATAACTTCCTAGAAAGAATATACTGTGTGTAGCAGTCAGTGACTGAGTCTTTTTAAAGAACTTTGACTGTAACATAAACCATGCACTCTTCATGCACGTACAATAGGGTATGCAGCATGGGTAATGGTCATTGTTTTGGGGACAAAGGCAGTCTCTCTACTTTGTATTTTATAGTCCATTCAGTAGTTAATGTGAAACAGTTTATAACACATATATTGTATAGTAGGAGTCAAGCAGGACTATGAGGATTTCATTCTGCCTGAATCCTTTATGTCTTCCCACAGTGGAGGATTTCTATTCTGTCTTTGTCCCACCTACATACAGAATGCATGAGAGATGGCCAGGGCTGAGGTTATCTATCACTATATTTTCATTATCACATTTGGAATTTTACAGTTAAAAAAATAAAATCAAATAAAATAAAATCAAAAGATGGCATGTGCCAATGTCTTTTGTGATAAATTTTCAATTTTACAATTAAAAAAAACTTTAATAAATAAAAGCTTTAATAAACATTTAGTGGTTGCTAGAGTATTTCCATGCTGGCTATAATAAAGGCTCTAGGTTACAGAATTATTTATTTGATTTTGCCCACTGTCTGCATGCATCACACAGGTGATTATGGATTAAGTGTTGCTGAATATAAGCCACCTCATATTCACAGTGATGTTAGGATCACAGAGAGGTATTGTATTACACATAGATTACAGTATTTCACTTATCATGACAGATAAACAGTGAAACCATTTAGTTACCAGCATGCCTGAACTCTATGAGTTTACAAATCTTTAATGTAATAATTACAGGATATATACTTTATATATTGTCACTCTGTCTGTATGCAGCCCACTCTTGCATAGAACTATAGGTTTCTGAGTGTAAGAACTGCTACAAGGTACAAAGGACTCTTTCTTAGCGAGTTCTTTTTCTTAGAGAGATCCACCCAAAACAGTTCAACATGCCACTGAAGGCACATTTCTCAGATTTCTTTACAGCCTGCAACTTTTTTTTTATATTGGCTGTTGTCTGCTACAAGCACAGAATCATTTCATTTTGGTCACCTTGTATAAATCTACTAACTATAATATGAATGCATTTACTTTTATATTTAACAAAGTTTATTTAAAATGAGCAACAGATATTATACTTAGCATTCTGCCCAAACAGGCATGACCAAAACTTGTTGTTTTCAAACAGGTTTTTCACACATTGTGCCAGATTCTTCAAAATCTCATGAATGTGATAAGTGTTTAGTAACAATGTGATATGTGTCCTGAAGACGTGACTGTAGCTATGGGTATAAAGCCATTTAATACTGTCTTTAAAAAAAAAAGGTCTGAAAAGCTGTTTCCTGTTCAAGTTGTGCCTCCGAGGTTCACTATGTGGCAGAAATTATTTATTATAAGCAGAGAATCCCATCTCTTTGTATCAACCCATTTAATAATTTTATTTATAAATGAGAAAACAGCTATGACTGTAACAGACTGAGCATCAGAATTAGGAGGAATTTTATTGGCCAAGTAAGATTTCACTTAGAAGGAATTTGACTTGGCAATTGTTCCAGACTGAAGAAAAGCCCATGGAGGAAAAAATGGTAAAATAATATAATAAAATAAAAATCAAATATTTTTATAGAGTATATATATATATACATCTTTACAGTGTGTACAATCTGCAGTATGAGCAGTATGTATAGAATAGACCCATGGTTCAGGAATAAAACCTCTATGAATCCATTGCTTTAACCCAAATATAATTGTGTAAAGGGGTCCCTGCTTGCAAAATAATTTGAGAAATCACAGAATAGACAGTTCTGAACATGTCAGTATGTGCAAAGTATGCAGGGTGAACCATTCTCTCAGAAAAAAATGGCTTATCAACCGTGAGTGTCTGAACGGAAATTGGATACTTATTAGGGCTACTATTTTCTTTAGTGATTTCTGTCACTGTTCAACCAGACTCGTTGGAGACACACTTCTGTTTTCAGTGTGAGTGTATGTATTACAGTGAAAAGTTCATGCAACTCACTGAAGTCCATCGGTGAGTTACAATGTTACAGTGATATGAGAAACACAAGGACACACAGCTCCACAGTTTATACAATATGCATGTTGGGGCCATAGTGAAGTGTGCACATGAGAGCTTCAGTGCTGTGTGTGGACAGCCAAGGGCCTTGTAAAGGCAAGTACATAGTACACATAGTACCTATCAGTTGAGAAACAAATACTAATTTGCCATTCATACTCACAGTGAAACTAGCAAACAGTATGGAGTTCCTTTAGAGTTAAAGTCTTTAAAGCTCCAATCAGGATCAGTGCTAGAGCCACCTGAGGATTAGCCTTGAAATCATTAAGAAAAGGGCAAATCTAGTGTCTGTTATTAGCCAGAATCCTTGGTTATGGTTTTTAAAAAATAGCCTATACTCAAAGTTAGCTCAAAGTTTCATTTTGAATTGGCTAAAACCTGAATGTGCTTGTTTGTGACCTTGCAGGATGTTTGTGTGACCAAAGCCTACACATTTTAGACTGCAAAATGACCACAGACGTCACGTACCCCCTCCCCCTGAACGTCTATATCATCATTCTTGGCATTGGCTTATTCATCTTTATGTTGAGCCTCATCTTCTGTTGCTATCTGTTCAGGTAATCTTGTAGTGTTTAGTCAGCTTCAACATCATAGTACTGAAACTTTCCACTTTGAGAATATTGTTTCTTGGCAGAGTTCAGTATAGATAAATAGATTGCTTGCTTTTGTGCTATAGCAGGTATTTAATCTCCGTGTATACAGACATCTTACTCAAGTGAAGAAAATTGCTCTGCACTTTTAATCCTTGTCATGTAATGTGAAAACATACTGTATTTATTCACAGCCTGAGACGACAGGTCACACAGGAGCAGTTTGGATACAATGAGGTACAATTACTTAATAAATAAATTTATTTATGTATTCCTTGAGTTGTTTCAAGAAAAATGAGCTTTTTTTTCCTTTCATAGGTTGTTCTAAAAGGATCAGAGAAGAAGCTAAGCCTCCTTGGCGTAAGTAAACACTCATCAGAGCAAAAAAAAAAAATCCTAATAACACAAATTTTGATGGATGTTCAGACAGAAACCACACCTAAGCTCTGCAATTATGCAAAACTAAGATGAAGCAAGATAATAACTTTGATATTGATATTCAAGCTTTAAGCAGTCTGCAGCAAACATCTGTTTCTTTCTCTCTCTTTCTGTGTGTGTGTGTGTGTGTGTGTGTGTGTGTGTGTGTGTGTGTGTGTGTGTGTGTGTGTGTGTGCATGCATGCGTGTGCGTGTGTGCGTGCGTGCGTGTGTGTGGCTCACCCTGCAGCAGACCTGTGCTGTTTGTCTGGAGGAGTTCAAAAGCAGGGAGGAGCTTGGTGTTTGTCCCTGCTCACATGCTTTTCACAAGAAGTAAGAAAATTTCCCATGCTGCTGCACCACACAAGCCCATTCACTCACATATCTCTATAGTCATATCAGTCACATCTCTTAGTTTTGACTGCAGTTTTACCTGAGATTCTGGTTGTGTTCATTAAGGTTCAGTTATACTTTCACACTGACACATGAAACCGTAAAGGAAAAAATATTGTGTTGTTATATTCTGTTGTTATAACTTTTGCTATTGACCTAATATGTCAGAAAAAGGTCATTTGATATACCTGTCTTATCACAACCCTACTGAATGGTGTGAAAAACTAGGCCCTGAAATGCAAAACAACTGAAAAAAAAAGAAAATGAATGTCATTAGTCAGTAAATTAAAATGGGGAAGACTGTTGTAAACATCAGATCTGAGGTGCCATGACACAAAGTAACCTTAGGCTGCCTTCTGATAATTATTTCACAAAGTGACAGAAATATAACATCTCTCTCTCTCTCTCTCTCTCTCTCTCTTTTGCTGGTTCTTGTTCTCTTCTTCCCCTCATCTCCTCTCCAGGTGTTTAGTAAAGTGGCTAGAAATCCGAAGTGTCTGCCCCATGTGTAATAAACCCATCTGCAGGCTCCATCCTGACCTTCCGCAGGGGGCCGAGGTCCTACAGAACCCCCTGCAGGTGTGACAGAAGAGGCACGGTGTCGGGAAGAGAAAGTTAGAAGAGTCTCTCGTCATGTGGAACTTGTTCAGCTTCAGTCGAGAGCGATGTTTAAAAAAAACAGTGTCACATGATATCATGTAGCCCACTCCAATATCAACTGACTTCCTTTCTACCACTTCAAAAAAAAAAAAAAAAAAACTACTTTGCTGTCCAACGAGGACTTTTCACACAAAGATGTCTGAAAGTCTGAAAACATTTAGTCATGCAGCTAGCTTTAATAAAATTGAGGTCATATGGATGGGTGAAGAGAGAGGGATTTAAACTTGAGTTAAGTTGATCAGTTGCACAGTACGTGGATGCATATATATATAATTGCCAGTGGTAGAGGACACTATATTACCACAGACAAATAAGCAATCATTATATGAACAAATTTGTCAAAAGAAAGCATTCTAGTGTCCCAACCCTGGTCCAGAGGGTGATGATCTTGTAATATTTTCATTTATTCAATCATTCATCTTCAGTAACCTAGTCAGGGTCATTATGGATCCAGAGTCTATCCCGGGAACACTAGCTGTGAGGTGCAAATACACCCTGGATGGGTCGCCAGTCCCATCATAGTCAATCAATCATAGGGCACCATGCACACAAACACACACACACATATTAACACATTAACATTTTTATCTTGCCAAAATGTGTGTCTGAAATAAAACAGTGGATCACCAAGAACCTACTGAATATGAATAACCTAATTGTTATCATTATTTTTTATTAGTATTATTTTTAAGTGCCTGTAATCATGGTAGTCCCAGCACTCCAGATTCAGGATCAGGTTTGGGAGGACGGAAGCTTTGGGTAGTGTTTAAGTTATTTTGAAGTAGTTATTTTATATTGTATACACTCCTCAATAAAGTGTAAAATTTCCGTGATGGATCTAAGTCGGTGTTTATTATTTGTTTGCTAAAGCATGGATTTCTTCATAGAAATAAAGGGGAAGTAGGACATACTTGTGTGTGTTTGTAATTCTATTTGGATTGTAATGATGTCATGTATAATTTGACTCCCATTAATTTTAATAATCAAAGCAGAAATAAGGCCTCTTATATAAGCCTGAATTACAAATCCAACAAAAACCCTTTTCATGGCCAAACTCAACAAATTCCTCTGGTAATTCTCACTATTTTATACAGCAATGCTTGCTGTTTGTGTTAATGGAACCTTGTGACTGTTTTCAACAGGGCATTCCATACTGTTTATTTCAGCGAGGTTTCTGTAAGACTCCATCAGAGATGGTCTTCCTGACAAAACATTGATATCTTTTCTTCATAATTAATAATAGTGAGAGTGAGAATGAGAGAGTCTCCCTATGAGCTGCCCCCCACAAACAGAACAGAGCTGCCAGGGGCACTCTCTGTGGAACATTGTGCAACATTGTGTATTGTGGGCATGCATGCTGCCCTCAACATGCACCATGAAAAAGCAGACACACTCTTCTCTTACAAACCCAGACAATAACCGACTGGTGGAAATAACAATTGCCTATTCACAGTCACAAACATATCATTGCTCAGACAGCGTTTTAGATTTATTCTCAGATTTAATATTCTTTATGAATTACAGATGGATGACAAATCTGTAGAAGGTATTTTTCTGGCATGGTTTTGGTCCACTTGTCTCCTTTGAGGGAAGAGTCATTGCAAATCAGTGCAATGTTATTATTACTGATTATCTTTATCTTATTATGAATATTCTATCCTGATGGCAGTGGTCTCTTCCAGGATGCCCCACCCCTCTCTACAGGGCATGAGGTCTCACTGAATGATTTGATAAATTTGAAAATTATTTAAATCCCATGCTATAGCCTTCACATTCACCAGATCTCAACCCAACTGAACACCAGTGGAACATTTTGGACTGATGTGTTACACAATCATCAAAACGCTAACTGAGTGAGTACCTTGTCGAAGAATGGTATCCCTCTAGCACAGTTCCAAAGACCTGTAGAATCTGTGCCAAGGTGCACTGAAGCTGTTGCGACGGTTTGTGGTGGACCATCACCTTANTAATTCAACTTCAACATTTTGCTCTGTTAGGTGGAATTGCTAGGTCTTCTTTTCTTTCTTTTCCTTAAATGCAGCATTCACAGGGCTACACAACACCTGACATACAAACTTAAAAGGATTATTCTATCAGGCATAATGTAAGTGCTTTTTTCAATTTTGATATCAAGTTGACAAATGACATAACACCTAACATAGTAAAATGATATAGATTTTAGTTATTATAGATTTTAGAAGTTATGTGTTATGACTCTTTCCTGGGTGAATTACATAAAAAAGTCATGAAAACTGCATTTGCATGTCAGTGTATACTTTTGATTTGTCACATAATTATGATGTGGCATGCATAAAATCAAAATCCAGCACTATTATAAGATTTCATAAACATTTTCCACCATGACACTGCCCCTGTGCACAAAGCGAGATCCACAAAGACATGATTTGCTAAGGATGGAGTGGAAGAATTCAAGTGGCCTGAAGAGAGCTCTAACCTCAACCCCACCGAACACCTTTAGGATGAATTAGAACCGCTGACTGTATGCCAGACCTCCTCCCCCAGCATCAGTGCCTGACTCCACTAATACTCTTGTAGCTGAATGAGCACAAATACTCACAGTCACACTCCATAATATAGTGGAAAGTCTTCCCAGAAGAGGGGAGTTTATTATAACAGCAAAGAGAGGACTAAATCTGGAATGTAACCTTCAAAAATCCCAAATGGGTGTGCCTGGTCAGGTGTCCACATACTTCTGGCCATATAGTGTATGTTACTTGAGTTCTAATGACGTTTTAAAGTAAGTCAGCCTGGAAAGAAAAGCAGGACTGACAAAAGCTGATGCCTGTCAGAATAAGGGCTTATAAATGTTCATGTTTATGTCAGTTATTATGAATGACTTATGACTTATAGATGTCATATAGCCCTGAGTATGTAAAGTATTTCCATTCCTTTCTTAATACATAACAGTACTTTTGGCAACCTTTTTTTTTTTTTGAATATCAGCTTCACCAAAAAGCTCAGAGGTCCAAACATCTATGTGAGATCAGAATAGCTAATAGGAGACAGAACTCCTGTCAGTGATCCTGTTACCATGTGATCCCTGATTGTAAAATATCAGACCTTATTTAATTGTATGTTCAGAAAAAAACTGCATGGAAATTCTGAGTAATTATTATTATTTACATTTTAAGTGAATTCTGAACATGATAAATAATTCGGTTGTTATACTCAGAGCTCTGGATTTCACAATGAATGTTTATTTACTGTACATCCGAATAGAGTAATAGTTCAGGTGAAGCTGTGCACATCATTTCCTGCCAGACTGAGGTCTTTTTAAAGATACATTCATGTTAATACACGAAACTATGAGTCAGAATTGTAGTTGATTAGGATCTCTGTATCGTTGCATGCATTCTCACGCATTCTCTTTCCATCTGAATGAGAATACTGCACATAATTACTCTACATTAAACACAGTAACAAAATGGTTTGGCTCTTCTGGCCTTGTAGGCATGTGTTCTTTGTGGCAATGGCAGAAGACAAGTCAGATTCTAGTGTACTTTGTTCTACACAGAGGAAGTGAGTGTATGCCTGAGCTGCACAGATCTGTGGGGAGATATGACGATGCTGGTATAGAAGGTGCCAGACTGTAACTACAAGAGGAGAGAAAATACCACAGATATGTTCAGCGTACAGAGTTTCTAAACTGTACTAACATTACTTTCATTGCATAAGTCATACTTCATATGTTTTCATTTGTTACTTACATTATGCAAATAATTGATCTTGATTCAAATCGTATTTTAGTTTTGTATTAGCTCTGTGAGTTATCATGATAGACATTTTGAAAATCAAATCACACTATAACTATGTTTATTTGCTTTGTTTGTATGATGTTCATAAACTAAAAAAAAAGTTCTATGTGCCCTCTGCTGACCAGCTACAGCATTTCAGCAACACACTGACTGGGAAAACCTAAATTAAAATCATGTGGGAGCCAGTGAGAGCCATTTGAGCATTTTTTCCATAGTGAAAAAGAAGCTTGAGCAAGCCTTTTCTTAGCTTCGTTTGGGAGTCATTTTGAATTAAAGTAGTAACCAAATGAATAAATCTAATTCACATATGGGTGACAAATAAAATTTAAAAACAACAACAACAACAACAACAACAGTGTTTTAGTAATATTTCATCTTAGCATAAAGGTGATTCCGAATAGCTTTGTATTTATATGCAGTGAATCCTCCATGTAAGGGGATAAGTGAATCCAAACCATGGCAGCAAAGTATCTCCCACTGCATAGCAGAGCCACCTGTTTTCCTTTAATTTGTCTCTAATATTGTGAACTGTAATCTGCTAGAACATACAGTATATGTGAAACACCTTAGATAATGTGGTGAGAAACAGAGAGAGCTTCTTTTCAGTTTGGTTGTTTGTAATCTACATACTGTATGCATTACACTATTAGTCATAAATATCGAACCCTCAAGGGGTCTTCCGCTTGCTGCTGTGGGGGAACACTTGAAGTTTCCATATAAAAACCCTGCAAAGCAGCTAAATATTTGCATAGTATACTGCTTTCCTTATGAGTCACTTTTAATAAAAATCATCTGACAAGTGATTAGTGTTGTAATGATGTCTACTCGAATACATGTGCTAAAATATATATGTGAAGTACCTTTAAAAAGAGAGAGTGATGAATACAGAATTATTTCAGGTTAGACCTTTGTGAATACACAGACTACTGTAAAAGGAAGAACAACTGCATGTTTTCTGTGATTTATTCTTTCACCCCCAGAAAACCTTCACTGTCACCCAGTGAGAAATGAACCATCTACACAATTTTAAAGTGAAATATAACATTAATATAAACTGAGATTTTACAGGCTATAGCAGCAAATATTAACAAATCTGCTCCCTTACTTTGACTTATCATCTTCAAGAAGAGTAAAGCTCATGGAGTGTTTGAAGCACACAACAATTTAAATGTATATTAACACCTAGAGTCCTCTAGGTGGCGCACTGAAAATATTTACCACTTAAACAGGACATGGCACATGCTCAAACTTCACCCCTCCAAGTAAAAAGTCATTTCGATGATCTAATTTAATGTGTTTAGTAATGTATTTAACACACCATTGAGTGTTCTTAGTTAGATCATTACCAATATTCTTAAATTGCTCATTCTGTTGCTCAGACAAGTGAGTGATATAGTAAGTGAGCGCTTTTAATAACTAGCAGTGTTATAATACTGTACATTTACACTGTTAATACTGCATACATTCTGCTGTGCTCATCCTTTCCTCTGCCAAACTGTAATCAATAGACATTCTTATTTTGTATATGTACCTGAGGTAAGCATTTTAATAGTTAAAAGATCTTGGGCTAAAATGATATTTATGTAATAATGGGGTGTGCTGTTATAGGAAAATAATCAATGACAGGGTGGTGAAATGCGGCACGTAGCAGAGTTACCTTTACCAGCCTGAAGTGGATTAGTTTCCTAAAACAGAGGTGGAAGGATGTTGGATGACCTGTCTTGAGCTTTCTCATCTGTCAGTGCATATTAGCTATGACTAAATGTATGAAGAAATTGTTAAAAAAAAAATTTTTAAAAAATAAAACATTACCACTAATATATTTGTAGAGCTTTCTTTAAAATCTTCTGTATGTAGCTTACAGTAATCATCATTGTTGGCCAGTAGTTAACATGAACCACAATTTGGAATAACATTAAGTGCTCCTACTTACACTCACCAGCCACTTAATTAGGAACGCCTTACTAATACTGAGTATTCCTTTGATATTCTGGCTCCTGACTGACATGACTGCATAAAATATCTGCTGCAGATTTGTCAACTCCACATTCATGCTGTGAATCTTTTGAGCCCTATTGGGTTCAGACCTGGTGACTATAGGTGTAGGAGGAGATTTGAATTAGTTGTGTTAATTAGTGTTTTACATATACATTAACTCACACACTTACTGAGCGTTATTAGGAACACCTGTACACCTACTCATTCATGCAATGATCTAATCAGCCAATGGTGTGGCAGCAGTGCATAAAATCCTGCAGGTAGTGGCTAGGAGCTTCAGGTAATGTTCATATCAACCATCAGAATGGGGAGAAAATGTGATCTCAGTAATTTTGACTGTGGCATGTTTGTTGGTGCTAGATGAGCTTTGAATATTTCTAAACTGCTGATCTGTGATTTTAATAATAAGCACAACATTTTCATTAACAAGAGTCTCTAGAGTTTACAGTCCAGTGAGTGGCAGTACTGCAGACAACAGCACCTGAGAATGGCCAGTGTGTGTGTGTGTGTGTGTGTGTGTGTGTGTGTGTGTGTGTATATATATATATATATATATATTCCAATAAGTTTTAGTGCTGGAGGTGTTTAATGCCTATTATAGTGCATTTTTTTGAGTGAAGAAACAACTCTGTACCATATTAAATATTAACTGCAGTGTTAATATAGCAGCTGTAATGTAAAAATTTACAACATTTTAATGTTTTAACTAAAGAGATGCTTGGAAGAATCTTCTCTTAGAGGAACACTGCCTCTACTTGAATTTCATTTGTGTGTACAAAGTATGAATGTTTATCCTCTGCATTATTTCACCTTTAAGCTGTTTAGAGGGTATTAAATCATGTCCATTTAAAATGTCTCTTAATTAAATAGTATAATAAATAATAGATTTATATAAATTATTATATAAAGTCTTCTCATTAAAAGGTATTTATTATATAAAAGCTCTTTTTACTTTTTTTTAATTGATTGTCAGTGTAACAGGAAAGCATAGGTTCATTAGCTAATTAAGCAAACTAATCCTATCAGCCAAAGGGAAAAGGTTCAGATAGGCATGAAATTGCATTCACCTTGTGTGCCCTAATTACAGCCACCAGTGCCATGTCGCCATATGTTCCTTTCAGGGCTGTTTTTATGCCATGTATGCAGGATAGTGATTTCATTTACTGCTTCATATCTCTCTATGGCTAATATGGATTTATCTTTCTGCCAATTAAGCCATTTTATTGCATTTTATCAGAATTAATGTAATAATTAATTAATTACCAAAACATTTTAAAACAATTCTACCTCACTTAGATAAGCAGATGGGAGAAATTGCTTATAAAACTTTTAGACTGATTATATGTTACTGTTCAGGTGAACCTCTAGAAATAATTGCGGTATCGTAAATAATTCAGAACAGTTATAGTTAACTACTGAAACTTGTCTTAAAACAAATTGGTTACATCAGAAGGTAATTTGTCTAACAAATTAACAAAGATAACAATTGTGTTTTTGTATTAACGCTCCTCCTATTGTGCTTTCTCTAGACAGTAGCTTTTAAGGCAGATATATATACTTTATTAAGGATTGATGTTTATCACTCCTTCATGACATCTGTTGGTGAAAATATGACTTGCAAAATCCAAAGTATATTACACAAAAAAAAAACCAGACTTTCTCACTTTCCGTTTTTAAAGGAATTTAATCCTTATCCATTGCACTAATCTGTGCACATATGCCATGAAACTGTTTAGCAGCAAACCCAGCACACAGGCTTGTCCCTGCTTATACAGGACATATGGCTTTTTCCTGTATAATGTAGCTACTCGCTCCAGCCAAGGTGGTCATGTGATAAAGGTAAACACAATGCTGTTCAGCTTGTCTGCCCCAGACCTTTTAGACAAGACATGTAGCAGCTGGCCATCCATGCCAATCTGCAATCAATGACTCAGACTGGTGGATGGGGTTTACATGCCTAATTGAACAGCACAATTACTTATCTGGTATAAAATAAGCAGACAGCATCAGCTTATATGGCTTGACCTTTCATCCCTGGCTCATCTGGGGCATGAATTATTGAGAAATGTGGGGTGAATTTTTGTTCTGGAGAATGAAGTATAGTAAGTATTTCTGACATCTAGATAAATTTGTACTTATTAGAAGCTCAGAATGAAAAAATACACTATATTAAACTAATGCTTAAAATATATAGCATATACAAACACTCTACATATGCTATTAGTTATGACACACTAGATTCTAAATTATATTTTACTTCATCTTAAAGACATTTTAATTTAGGCTTATTGAAATTTGTTCACCATTTCCAAATGTAAAGAGTACAATTAATGCCCATGTATAAAAGTATTCCTGAACCAAAATGTAGGTTAAATAAGATGTTTTTACTTAAAATGAGTAGTTTATTTACTTAAAATTAAATTGTTCCCTTAAGAAAGTAGCTTAAGAGAAGCAGCTAGGGGAACTTTGAAAAGCCATCCTTGGTGAAGCTCCATCATGAAGCTGGTTGAGAAGATGCCAAAGGTCTGCAAAGGTTCATCAGCAATCGTATTAAGACTTTAAAATACAAAATAGATCTTTGAACAATCTTCTTGGTAACTGCATAGATCCATGTTATTTCCTGTTGTTGTTGTTGTCTTCAGTGCTATTATAAAAAAATATAGAAAATAGTAAAAATGAAGAAAATGTTTTTATGAACTGGTAGTGTTTGTGCAGTAGATATAAAGATCTGAGATGTTTTTCTCAGTACAGTTCAGTTTGTAAAATTGTTGATAATCTCAAGTCCTAAATCATAAATCAAATCCTTGCGGTCTATATACTTTCCTAACAGATGGAAACAGACAGGAAACAAGCAGTTCTGTCTGCCTTAATTCCTCTGAGACATCTATATCAATTATTTATTTGACATATTGGACAGCTTCCTGTCTGTCACAAACACGAATACATGTCTCATTTAGATGGTCAAGCAAGAAAACTGTTAAATATTTAAACACATTGATCTCAGTGATCTCAGTGAAAAATACATAAATGGAAAAAGCTGGGTGTCAACATCACTAGCAGATTCAATCTGGTGATAAAATACCCAGTACAGTATAATTACTGTCATTTGTATGACATAAATAATGGGGTAACATAATTAAAATGAGTGAAGTGTGTTTAGATTTCAGGAACTGGAGCATCATATTAATTATTGAGAACGTCACTGTTTTTGTCAGGCCAGTATAATACTTAGAATTAATTTTTATAATGATACCACAATTATGGACTTCCAGTAGACTCTGTCTGCTTTTTTGTTTATGTACTAAGGCTGGCGAAATCCAGCCATGTCCTTCTCGGAAGACAAGAAAATTATATTCCTTAGATGCTCAGGAATCAAGTCAAGTTAATTAAGTAGTTCTCACTCATTGACCCCCAGTGAGTTAAACTGTCCCGGCCAGATGGTAAGTTTTCTGTATTTGTAATGCTCAGCTTTGCTTTTGGCCTGCCAAAGATAATTTGAATGTCATTAAAGTTTGAGTGAATGGAGTTGGGTGAGGGTGGGGTGTATGTGTGTGTGTGTGTGTGCATTAGTGTTGCTGTCCAGTGTGTGTGTGCATGTGTGGTTTGAGGAGTAATAAAGTTTGGATGGGGCAATAGGATGGGGCTCCACCTGCTGCCACCTGTCAATATTCAAGTCCTATATAAGCATCTTTCCTCTTCAGGGAAAAACAGTGCTGAGCTTGGTGCTCACACAACAACCTGGACTTGTGCAACAGAACAAGACCACAGCAAGAACTGATTTTTAAAATATCTCCATCACTGAAGGACTGTAGTATCGCATTTGGACATACAACAGAAAAGATGAAGCCTTGCACACCNGAGAAGTTTCAGAGTGTGGTACGGAAGAGGGTGGCAGCCAACGCCCGAGAGAGGAAGAGGATGCAGGGCTTGAATACAGCTTTCGACCAACTGCGCAAAGTGGTTCCTCAGTGGGGTCAGGACAAGAAACTTTCAAAGTATGAAACCTTGCAGATGGCTTTGAGCTACATCATGGCCCTCAACCGCATCCTGAGTGATTCTAGTAGAAACAGCACTCCTCACAGGCAATGGTTGGACCTGCAGTACGACAGCCTGCAGTCAGAGAGCTACCCCTGCATCGTGAGATACAGCTCACCCACTGAAAATGAGCACATCTACACCTCCTTCTCCTGCCATTACGAGGATTTCCAAGTCCTGAATTAGACTGAGACGTGCTGGAGTGTTAACTTCTAGCTCCTATTCTGAATATACAGGACACAGTAAATACATTTGTATTACAATTATTTTTATGTATTAGACTATATTTTATATTGGTTACCTTTGATTAGCTTGGGACAAAATTATTCTAGCCATGTAGCATTTATTTCTGAAAGTCATTTCAATAAAAAATGCTTTATTGTGGTTATTAATTTATTGTGTAGTGAGTAGTCTTGGTCCTCTCAGCCAAACACTCAAAACATGTATTGCTTTGTATCAAATCATTCAATTAAAGCGTGGAAGCTTAGTTAAAGCTTAGTGTACAATAATATCTGTAAATGTCTTCTTAATTTTTTTTTTTTTTGTTCTTTTGGTAGGTTTGGGTTTATTGTAAACTGTGGCTTGTCAACAAACAGATATTTGAGTTATGTTTAGAGTATGTTTATTTAGCTAAATATATGATCTAGCAGTAGCAACTTTCATTGTATATCAATTTCTAGTACATCAGTGTGAGAATAAACTTGATAAATTCAGCTTCTTATGTTTTTTGCTTATTTTAGCCATGGATCGGTACACAATAAATTGTTCATGACAACAAGATCTATTGTTATTCTTCTTAATTACATAGAAATAAAAGCAATTGTATAGAAATACACATGTCTTGCATTTAAGAACAATTTGCTTATTGATTTGATGTATTGTTTTTGTAATATTTATATTGTAAGTATTGCATTCTTTTGCATAAAGTATTTAAATAGGTTTAAATAAAGAGGTAATGTTTTTATAGTTCCAGATTTACTGCAGTAAATCTAAGAGATGTCAGATGTGTGTATGTCTGCTCTAGTGTGCTCATTGCCCAGATAAAGGCCTGCTCATTTCACCAGACCCTGGTGTGTCATTAGATAAGGCGGCTCCAAGTAAACATGCCTCTGCTGTTACCTCAGAGAAAGTATAAATCATGTTTATAGCAAAACATGTGACGTCAAATCAAAAGGCCCTGATCAGATCATCAGAATTTTGCTTGCAGTATTTGGGCTGTTTTTATGCACAATAGTCTACTCAGCTGTGATCATATAGCCTACAAGATGCCAAAATTAAGGTGGAATTTAATGTTTATATGGGCCCAGTACAAGACAGACCAGGATAAATAATAATATTTTTTTATGTGCCAAGGTAAGTCAGGCCAGGCTGGATCAATAATGGACATCTATACAAGAGGGTCACAGAAGAGTGGCACAGTGAAACTGAGTATACAGGGCTCCAAGTCCTTAAAAAGCCTTTAAAAAGCTTGGACAATTGTGCAAGAGATGCACAGGGCCCAGATATCCATAGATATGTCTGATCAGTTGGTGCTAGCTGGGTATAGTTGGTGTACTATACTGCTGTCTTTGTGTTTCACATGGTCTTCAGGTGGCTTGTGGAACCGAGATGGAACGCAGTTGTCAGCCTTAAGACTGGGGTTTCCCTTCTGACTGGAGTTTCCCTTCTGGCTGGAGTTTCCCTTCTGGCTGGAGTTTCCCTCCTTAGGACTGCTGATCAAAAATTATATCAAACTTTAGAATAACCCAAAAAGATGAACTGGTTCCAGGCCAGCAAGCCTTATAAGCATTTTTATAACTACTTATTTCTAAAATGAGAAGAAGTATAATTGAAAATTACCATATATGTGATGCAGGTGGGATTTGACGCTGAAGTAAAAGGGAGACATCCGTAGAGGGTGAACAGCTATGCCTATGCCATAAGAAGTTAACATATAAGAAATGTATCTCTGACTATCTTTACACTGTATAAAGGAAATATTTCTTT
>CM074947.1:12048980-12161578 GCA_037577455.1 Pangasius macronema
TGGTGCTAGCTGGGTATAGTTGGTGTACTATACTGCTGTCTTTGTGTTTCACATGGTCTTCAGGTGGCTTGTGGAACTGAGATGGAACGTGGTTGTCAGCCTTAAGACTGGGGTTTCCCTCCCGGCTGGAGTTTCCCCCTATAACTACTTTTTCCTAAAATGAGGATAAGTATAATTGAAAATTACCATATATGTGATGCAGGTGGCATTTGATGCTGAAGTAAAAGGGAGACATCCGTAGAGGGTGAACAGCTACGCCTATGCCATAAGAAGTTAACATATAAGAAATGTATCTCTGACTATCTTTACACTGTATAAAGGAAATATTTCTTTCTTGAAATGTAAAGTGTGTAATTACTCATTCGATTAGTCTTATCAGTAATTATTATTAGAAATGTGAATGTTAGTCTAAATAACTTAACACTGTCTCTGTTACTTGTTAAAACTTGTTAAAAACTGTGTACATGGCCTACTTTATGAACTAAGTGTGTTAATAAGAATGGTGGTTTGGTAATTCAAGGGTGGAAGTTAATGTTAATAAACATCAGATATATAAAAATGCATAATTCTGGTTGGAATTTGAGTCCTTGGCTTGTGTACAAATATTTGGTGGCCAAAGGTTCAGAATTCAACCAGAATTATTTAAATTAACTCCAGGTAATTTTTAAAGATCAGTTTATAAAACCTACTATCAGTGGTTTTTAATATCCAGAAGGAAAAAGCAAAATTGGACTCAAGAAAGGTTTCTGTGGCCAAAAAGCACATGGGTGTTTGTTGACTTTAACAAATTAGGTGAAATTAATGAATTGAACTAAAATGGGGCACAACCACTGAAATGCCAGATCCTACAAGCATTCTTGATTGGAGAGAGAAAATTAAGCTCTTTGTTGTTCAGTGACTGTGTGTAATATGGCTGTTTACAACAGTGAGGCTTGAGCAGCTTGGTCTCAGGTCAAGACGCACAGACAAACACACTGAAAGCAAATACGCCACTACTAATCACTGTATTCCAACAGCCATAATACCGCTTGTGTTATCACTGCAACAATTATCAAGATGAAAAAACAACAACAGCCTCTCACCTTTGAAGTCATTATGCAGTCATCAAACATGGCTGACACAGTGTTTCCTGTGGAAAGTAACATATATTTTTTCCATGATTAAGAGGACTTCAGCTGTGTTATTGTGTTATATGTAATATGGCCATGTATACAAAAATGTTTGTCATATGAATATACATTTGTTGTTTGTTAGCATTATTCTATTGTTCATATGCTTGTGCGAAGTGTCTAAAGGTATTTGTCTTCCACGACAGTAACCACCCCGTCTACATTAATATTAGTCAAACGGCGTGACATAGTGTTTCTATATAACATATTCATTATCATATCTATTGTCTTGGCATTGGGAGCCAAGTGAGTAATGTGTTAATGCTTCGCTTTGACAGTGCTAAATGTGAAAAAATGAGGTTAAATGCTTAATTAATATTAGATGTATTAGGTATATCTACAATTCTTATTTCTTTTTCTTTTTCAATGAACTTTCTTTGTATTTTTGTACTATAGGTGTCTACATTCACCGGTAGATGCAAAAGTCGCAAACGAGGTATGATAATATTCTTCGGTAATGTCACAAAAACACATCTTCTATGTCACATTACAAAAAGTAAATAAATAAAAACACCCTGGATGTCTCAGTTCCGTCAATGGACCTTTTTTGTTTAGATGAACAATAGAGTCCGGCCTCCCCTTTTAAAACCAATAGCATCTTCTCTGACTGCTGTCCAGGGAGAAGCTATAAAACCAGGTGGTACCTATCTCCGACCAACAGATCTCTTCTCATATCTATGAAAACCACTGACTTACACAGAGCACCTCAGTAACCAGCATGCAGCACGTAAACGGCAGGGGAGAGAGCCACCTGAGCAGTCAGGTAGAGTGTGAACTAGATAGTTTAGGGAAACGATCGTGGGTGAACCAGGCATACTGCGGCACCCCTCCACTGGTAAGGCGCTCCGTCAGTACTGTCTACAACGTTCCGTCCCATTTTGGTACACCTAACCCCTACCAGGCCGAGGCCACGGTGCTAAATCAACATGAGGAGAAGAAAAAATCTGGATGCTGCTCTGCTTTTCTTAAAGGTAAATGTGTTCTGACAATCTGTTGGCCAATCTGTTTTGTGTGTCGGCTTTAATACATTGTATCTCAGAAAAAATCTTTTTGAAAAGTTAACTATTTTAAAATCTTTTTTCCCTTTTCAATATTAAAGATGAGTAAAGATAGTTTAAATTGTTTTGAATGATCAACTTGCTATACTGTGGGAAAATAATTTTGATGAAAAATTAACATATACAATTTGATTGACAAAAAATCTAATTCTGATTTGATAGGACTTTGGGGAACGACACTGACAAAGGACACAACGAAAAATCAAGAGCTCTTTCTCAAAACAACTCTCAGAGAGTTATTTGTCTACATTCTTTTCCTATTGGACATATGTTTATGTAAGTATGAAGGTTTTGAATATTTTTTCACAGCAGTAACCATATATATGTTTTAGCATGAATGGTTAGAGAGCTGAAAATACTCATAAACCCATAAACCGGTAAAGTGTATTACATTTTAGTATATTTAAATTTGCCTCAGGTATTACCTGTTTCAGAGGTTTTAATGGGATTATGATGATGTGTGCGTCATAAATTTGTACAGTGATGTGTTATGTCTGTCTTATGAATAGGGAATATTTATGCAATAAGGAACATAAATGCAATGGGAATAATTCAAGAACGTCACTGGAATCATTAAACTGTCTAGTGACCAGTGTTTTACTAATCCCTTAGTTTATTTGTCCTATTATCTCTAGTGATCAGCCTCAGCCTAAGTGCCCATTATTAAACGTCAACCCCACCCCTGGTTTACACAGACCATTGTCTAGAGGAAACATTAATAGTGAAAGGAATACATGCTGGGCTCTGCTGTCTTCTACTGATAAGCCATTTAGTCTTTGTATCGTTGGATGTACATTGTTTAAGGGAGCTATTTGTGTCCTCCTGTGTCCTCGTTCCTCAAACAAATCACCCTCCCCTAATTGAGGTCTTTAGATTTTATGATGTGTCCATAGCAAAAGAATGATTCTTGATTGAAAGACACAGCTATGATGGATCTTGTGTGTTAGTGTGAATAATACAGATAGCACAATGAAACTGATTATTAATAATCATGTTGCCTTTCAGTGACCTATGGCATGACCAGCTCAACCACCTTCTACTACACTAAAGTTATGAGTGATTACAAAAACTTAAGTAAACTTAGACAACCGTCGTACCTTCTAAAAACCTGTCACTCATCAAGGTATAATAAGATATATTATACACATACACACGCATACTACTGTGAAAAGTCTTAGACACAAGCCTTCAAAAAAAATGAAATATTAATTGTTTCTAAAAAAAACTATAAAATAAACAGCAATAAATGAATCAAAGTCAATATTTGGTGTGGTGGTCTCAGGTACAGTTTGTGCAGTTTTATAAGGAAATTAGCAGTAAGTTTTGCTGAGCCACAGTTCCTCTGCTGACTTTGACTGTTGCAACTTATTTTTGCAGCAAAACCCAGCAGCCTTCATTATGTTTCTTTGTCTGAAAAGTGTCTCTCTCTATATATATACTGTAATAATGTAAAAGCAGAAACCTTTTAATGATATCACATAATGTAATGCATACATTCTGCCCATTCGGTCAAAAGAACATTAGGCAGGTCAGACACTGAAGGGACTGAAGTCAGGGCCCTGTGCAGGCCACTGGACTTCCACTGGGCTCATCAAATCATGGATGTCATATCTATATGCATATCTTTGAAAGTTTAATCCCTGTAAGTTCTTTAAAATTTTTATCCTTTTATTATATGTCATTACATGTCGAGTCATTTTTACCTGTAAACTATCAATTTGTCAATTTGTTGGTCAATTTGTGATAATTTGAGCATTAAATGAATGGAGTTTACTGATGAACCCTCTCTAAATGTATACAAACAACAAATTCATTAAAAAATCCTTTTTGTCTTAATGTCTTTAGTATGCAGAAGGTCCATTGATGGATGGCCTTTACTGGACCACATGGTACAATGACCAGCCTCTTGACACTGGGTCACACTCCTTCATATACTACGAGAACATGCTCCTGGGAGTGCCTCGAATGCGACAGATAAAAGTCAAAACCAATTCATGCAAGGTCCCAGCAGACTTTCGCACTGAAATCACTGACTGCTTTGATGTGTACAATGAGAAGAAAGAAGATGACAGCTCGTTTGGACTTGTCAATGGATCAGCGTGAGTGAAGCCTCAGACCTGTTCACTATCACTTGATTGTACTTGTATATTTAACAGTGGTCACATTCATTCTGAAATAAACAGTAAAGCAATTCTTACGTTTTTTACAAGCCAACGATATATAAAACTATCCGATTAGCTTTCTGTGAAGTCAAGCTGCTGCTCTAGTTTTACGTTAGACAGCTACTGTTTAAACCAGCTGACATCATTTCATATTGCTCAGAATTCACTAAATTTTGTGATTTTATTTCCTTCAGCTGGAAGTACCACACAGAAAATGAGATGAAAGGGTCAAATCACTGGGGTTTGCTGGCCACATACAGCGGAGCAGGGTACTTTCAGGACCTTGCCTTGACCAAAAACGAAAGTGTTACTATGCTGGCAGAACTCAAAGAAAACCTGTGGTTGGACCATGGAACCAGGGCTGTTTTCATTGATTTTTCCACATACAATGCCAACATCAATCTCTTCTGTGTTATAAGGTACTAAATATTGTATGACATTATGCATAGATTAATGCATTTTGCAATCATTCAGCATGAACGTTTTGTTGATGTGATAAAATATCACTCTGTTTCTCAGGTTGGTGGTTGAGTTCCCCGCCACTGGTGGAGCAATACCTTCATACCAGATCCGGACAGTTAAGCTGATTCGGTACGTTACCTCATGGGATTACTTCATCATCGGCTGTGAGATGGTCTTCTGCGTGTTCATCCTTTACTACATTGTGGAGGAGATACTGGAGGTCCGCATACACAAGTGCTCATATTTCACCAGCATCTGGAACATTCTGGATGTGATAGTGTTACTGGTAAGGTGAAGATTTTTCATGACAAGTTATATACAGTTATATTGGTCAATCATACTATCCCTACTTTTTCATTGAAAAATAGGTTGTAGAATGTTTTATGTTTTGTATTTGTTCCCAGCTTGCTGTTGTTGCAATCATCTTCAATGTATTCCGGACCATGAAAGTAAACAAACTACTTGGAACCTTACTGAAAGACCCTAGCATCTATGCAGATTTTGAATTTCTGGCATTTTGGCAAACTCAGTACAACAACATGAATGCTGTAAACTTGTTTTTCGCTTGGATCAAGGTAAAACCTTATCACAGTTTCTAAACTGCACATAACACACTTTTAAAAAAAATCAATATCTAACGCAAAATGGAGGAGACTAATTGCAGTCATGTGGTGCTCGTCATCCCTGTAGATATTCAAATACATCAGTTTCAATAAGACGATGTCACAGCTGTCCTCCACGCTGGCACGCTGTGCCACAGACATCCTGGGGTTTGCCGTCATGTTCTTCATTGTGTTTTTTGCCTATGCCCAGCTGGGCTATCTTCTGTTTGGTACTCAGGTTGAATCATTCAGCACATTTCAAAAATGCATGTAAGTACTTTTTTCCACAGTTGATACTGTAGTCATAGTAGTTGATAGATTTATTTAACTTTAGAAATTATATAGTAATACATTAAGTTTCAATGGCCTGCTGCAGTTTCACCCAGTTTCGAATCATCCTTGGAGACTTTGACTACGATGGCATTGACAGAGCAAACAGAATCCTGGGGCCGATATATTTTTTCACTTATGTGTTCTTTGTCTTCTTTGTGTTACTGGTAAGTCCTCCAATCTTAAATACAAATGTGTCAGTCAGTTTAAACAAACCACAAGCATGACTTTCTTCCAACCAACCTGGTTTGTGTCCATTGAACAGAACATGTTTCTGGCCATCATCAATGACACGTACTCTGAGGTCAAGGAGGAGCTCGCCTCCAACGGTGATGACCTCCATATCACAGACCTCTTCAAACAGGTGAAGCTAGCTAAAACAACAAACAAACTGCCATTTGTTTGTATAGCAAAACACAAGCTAAATACATGAATACTAAACGAGTGATTTCACTTAACACTGTTAATTTCAGACCGTGATGAAGCTGAAATTCAAAAAGGACAGGATCTCAGATGTTCAGAAGGCCTTAGATGGGTCAAAAGACTTGGAGTTTAGGGACTTCAGACAAACACTAAAAGAGTATGTCACGTTTTTATTAATTGACCAACGAACCAGGAATGAATGAGGCACAGATATTAATGCTGCTTGTTTATGCACTCAGAATGGGTCATGATGATCATGATATCTCTGAAGCTTTCTCCAAATATGATAAGGATGGCAATCAGATTCTAGACTGTGAGGAGCAGGAGAAAATGAAACGAGAGCTGGAGGAAAAAAGGGTTTGGTTGAAAAATTAGAGGTATCACAAAAAGGAATTTTACAATCACAAAGGAGATTACACAAAATGGTAATGTCATAGACTAAGATGATGAGTGAAAGATGGATGTTTATTTTAACAGAATGCACTCAATGCAGAGCTTCGTAACCTTACCCATGGAAATAAAGCAGAAGACAACGAGAAGACGAACTCAAGCTCAGTGAATCGGGAAGAGTTTCAGATGTAGGCTATGTATTCATGCAGCACCCACAAATCACTGGATTAATAATGAAAACAAATCAGGAACCAAGCGTTCTCTTGAATAATTTCCATATTTTCAATCATCATTAGGGAAACCAGTCAACTGTTTACATTTAAAGATACATGACTGGTCTTGATAAAAAAAAAAAAAAAAAAAGTTTATATATATATATATATATTAAGCTTAGTAGTTTTTAAAGAAATCATCGCATGGGAAACAATATTGGTGTATCAGTATGAGAAAAGAAAGTATTTTTTTATTAAAATATAAAAATAAAATTAATTTTGCACTTAATTTTTAAATTATTTTTTCTTATTTTTTTAAATAAATAAACTTATATAATAAAATAATTGTATTATAAAATGGTTTAGAATTATAAACAAATTCACCAATCGTTTTTTTTTAATGCAGCACTACTGTAGTGCCAGTTTGTGAGCAAACCTGTAGGTATACTATTTCTCCTATCGTGCATCATAGAAACGTCAGATGCGTGATATAATTTTTTACATCACCCCCCTCTCCCTGTACCATTGTGCTCAGACAGGATTCCATCATTGTATTCTGAGATAACATAACGGTCTTTTATGTTTAAGTACGACGTGGACAAGATTTCCGGTAATGACGAGAATAAATCCAACCAAAAACAAGTGGCTGAATTGGAAGGTTCTCTAGCCATCACAATATCCAAGATCGACATGGTCATGGAAAAACTGGGATTGCAGGTCACTGAAAAAGCAAACAAAAAACAAAGCAATGGAAAAACACCTGTCAAATAGAAATGAGGTGAGGATCAGTTTTAACCTTGCTCTGCACTTTTCCACATGAAACTTTATTCTATGCACACAAGGTTTTGACGTCTTGTTCTAACTGTACCCATCACCCCAAATGACCTTTTGTTATAGTTTTGTTTGTTATTGTTCTAATTACAGCAAGAGGGGCGAACATCTGGAAGGCAATGTTATGGAAAACCCAGCGCGAGTTCCCATCTTGGCCATTGGCTACTCGTTTGAGAAATGAAGGAATTAATTATCAGATATAGCCACTTCCACTGTCACAGAGAACAATAACTCTACACGTCACTGAAGCAAACATGACCAATATGCCTACAACCTTAATGGCTAGTAAACTATAAGAGACTAGGAAAACTACACCTAATATAGAAAATCTTACTCTCTCATCCAGGGATATAGGCTATAGTTCTAGAAATAAACTTGACGTTAGCAACTGATGCATGTACTAGTACCTTTACGCAAACATTTCATCACAGGAGCAGGAAGACTTCATCCTGTAGAAATCACACTGTCATCTCACTTCAGTGGACATCACAGATTGTGTATTTTATGTCCTGTATATTTGCTGCATTGTGAAACTAGTGTGCTTGCCATTCCTTTAGACAATTATAACTAATTACTAACGTCACCACTTTGAGACAGACATGCAAGTGAGTTTAATAAATTCTGTATGGTCTGTACTAGGGGCCGTGAAAGAGTTGAAATTCCAAGAGAACAAGACAGCCACTGCTGTGCCCTTGAGCAAAAGCCACAAATTCTCAGATGTCTGTCTTTATTGCAAATTTGGATAAAGGAATTTTCCAAATGAATTAAGACAAAGACCCCAAATTATATGAGCTTAAAGAATTTAGGTATAGAGATGACATTAAGTCATAGATTCTGTACTCTGGCTTCACATTTTGACTAGAAATTGAAAACAGATTTAATTAATATTTAATAATCATATTCTTGTGTGTAAAGTGTGTAACTGCTAATTCTGATGGGTAACTGCAAAAATAAGCATATTAAAAAACTTTTACTGTATTACATGTAATTAACTGTAGGCATATTTGAACTTAGTTAGAATGTGCTGATCTTGAATTGTGAATGTAAAATTGCTTGAACCTCGCACACGTCATGCTTGATGTTACACATTAATTGCTAATAGTTTGCAGCTAAAGTTTTTGAATGTAGATAATTTTCTAACAGTGAAGTTATACTTGCCTTTAAAAGTATGAAACCAATATAAATGTTATTTTAAGCCCAAAATAAATAAATAAAAAACATACATTAATGTATTCCTAGTCCAATGGTTCATTTATTGAGACTCATTTAGACTTAAAATTATCAAATGCTAGACTGCATTCAAACATTTTACCTATTACATTCGGTTCCTGAAGCAACCTCAACAAATGTGATTTGAAACATGCATTTCAAATCTACAAAGTCCCCCCCAAAAAATCCCCAAATCTCATTTGTCTGGCTACTAGAGAAAATGGCACGCATATTTGTCAAAACTGCAAATGGAGAAAATCTACTGTAGGGTCTAAAATCAACAATACAGCTCTCTAACAAGGGTCTCAGATCAATAAAACTGAGTGACTGAAAATTAAGGCTTCTTTGTAACACTGAGTGAATTCAGCATGTCAGCCACACGGACGTGTGTCTATCAAGAGCAGTGCAGTTTCTGCTCTATCCACAAATAAAGAAGGGATGCGCAGAAAACCCTTTTCCATACCCAGTTATCAAAGGTTATTTACATAATCAGACAGAGTGACCCTTTCTTTAAAGTGAACGAGCTTTCACTGTCGGTAAAACATAGTAAAAAGATAACATCATACACGCTGTATCAAACTCTAGAATTCTGAGAGAAATGAGGAGCTAATGTGAATTAAATATACACAACTGCACATAGAAATTCATTTACACTTCAACATTTACAAGACACAGGTTCAACGAACCCCAAAAAGTGCCTTTACTTACATGTGTTTACTGTGTCAGAATGCTTGTTCGCTTCTTTAGGTACAAAATTTTAAGTCCATTGTGTGACTAACAAGCAAACACATCAGCTATTTGGAAGGGGAGCAATGAAACAGTTTCAAATGCATTGTGTTTAGATCATGTACAGCGTTTTGCAATGTACCTGTGCACTTCCTGTAATTGGCAATAAGCAAATATATTGTTGAATACAGATGGAGGGGAAAATGTACAGTTTATTATATCCGACTCCATTAAAACAATGAAAATAAATTTCGCAAATAAATTCAGTTTCCTGCTGAAGGTGTTCTATAATCAAAATTTGCTTCTTTGCACTTAAACCCTGATTCAGGTCAGTTCTGAATGTTTTCCGGGAAAAAGTCAATGACTTCTATTAGTCTCTTTATTCCCTCCTCACACGAGGAAGAGGGTTCCCACAAAGTGACTCAGATGTTGGACAGTGATGATGAACAAATCACTGTGTCTGGTAGCCAGCCATGCCAAAGTTAGCCTGGTTCATCACAGGGCCAGGCTGTGCCTGAGAGGGCTGAGTCCCAAAGCCTCCCACCCAGGCAGGAGACTGTGATTGTCTGGAAGAAGAAAGCAAGTGAGGAAGTGTGGTTTTCAAATGCCCTGGCAGATAAGTTTAAAAGAATAAATAGATAAATAAATAAGAAAGTATGTTTTTGAGTTTTGATTTTGGCATTCTCTGAAGAGTAGCTGCCAGCATGGTGTCCTTGTTTGACAAATTTAAGAATTTTAGAACATTAATTAAATCAGTAATTTAACAAAGTATAATCACTGCTTTTATGCCCGTTAGTGTAGAATACACTATCTGAGCTTTTGTACATGGATTGCAGCCACACAGTCAAATCACTTACAGGGCACTGAATAGTGACCCATCCTTACAAACATCTGCATTATCTATACTCATTTACAGTGAGACTCAAAACACAACCAACTTACTCCACTCCAAATCCCTGCTGATTCCATGTCTGTCCGTACATTCCATAGGATGGTACTTGCCATCCATTTGTCATGTACTGGCCATACTGCTGAGGATTTCCATACATCTGATTCCAGTGGCCCCACTGTCCATAATCCACCTGCTGGAAATAACCAACCTTCAGCAAAAAGCCTTCCTCTTTATTCAACTCATTTTTCAATATTTGGATTTAAGAACTTCCCGAATAAAAATCTTAAAATAAAGAATTATAAAATGATGCATACTTGTTCTGTGACAGGCTGGACAGTTTTTGCCATATCAGGTGACTCTTTGCCCCAGTAGCACTTAACAATATGGCCTTCAATGGTTGTTCCATTCACTGACACAATGGCATGGGCAGCACTTTCATGGGAAGAGAACCTGTGGATAAAAGAGAGATCCACTTTAAGCAAACAAACCTTACAGTACATATGTGGGTTTAAGGTTGAAGCCAGTATTGGAGCCAATACATGACCTTGCTGTATTTCTCAACTAAGCTTCAACAGTCATACAGCTTCAGCCTTTTGCACACTGTTCTGGCCACTAGCTTTAGAATGTTGAACGCTGTAATCTGACTGGCTCTCCACACTTCTATGCCCTAGTATTCAGTGGGACACAACACCAGGACCCAAGATATATTGACTGGACTGAAAAATATCCTGTCTTTAGACGTTAAAGAGTTTCGTATGAAGCAGATAGTGGGGAGTCAAATGAGTTAATCTCACGTGTTTGTTCCACGACAGTAAAAGTGGCTGTGAAAGCAGGGGGATCATGGCCACATCTATTAACAAAATGTACTTTATAGCAAAACTAGCTGTATGTTCTGCAGGTCTGTCATATAACAAGTATAATGGTTCTAGCATGATACTTAACTTTAAATGCATGTCATCTTTTATCTTAGTTCTGGAAGGCCACAGAGGGAGAGAGCGGTATAAAAACATCGACACAGTGTTGGGAGTATAAAGAAACTCACCTTCCAGTTCTCTCTTTCCCTTTAACAATTACTGTATTTGCACATCTACACTCGAATTTGCTACTGAAAACATTAGAAATAAAATACATTTTTTAAAAAGCACTGAAGGGTACTTCTGCACATACTGCTGTGGTACATAAATCTGCCAAGGCTAGAGCCACTAACATCAGCTCCCTTAATGACTTCTTTGGCACCACCTAATGGAAGAGCAGTGTATCTACACATCATCAAAGCTTGGATATGATTGGAATGCAGCCCAATTACTTTACACAGATTTCGTGTTTTATTTCACGTGTTAATTGCTGGAAATAACGTAACACTCAACCATATTATGGTTGCAAGTCAAATGACACAATGCTGGTTACAGAACTGGTGCCTACAACACACATAAATACACAAGAGTTATTGTTAAATTAATGACAGTTGAATTTCCAAAAAGCTGTGTGTCAGAAAATGCCTACAAATCATTTACATTTAGGGGGAAAAGTGAAAAAGATAAAGAACCACTCTTAGGACCTACCTGATAAATGAATAGCCTTTTTCTGGGAAAACTCTTATTTCCATTATTTGCCCAAAAGGTGAAAATGTCTGTCGCATAAGGTGGTCTGTCATGGAACAATGTAAATTATAGGATAAATACGTAATACCAACTCCACAAAACACGCAGAATGTTAGACTTGGTGTTAACACCATGTCTGACTCACCCGAGAGCCCTGACTGGATGCCACCACAGTACACAGTGCAGTTCTGAGGACTTGACTGGTTCACAACATCTTCATATCTCAGCTGCTTTGGGCTGGCTAAGGGTTCCAAACAAATAAATTATTTAAACTGAGTAAAACGGACCATTTCTAAAACCTGGCCAACAATTAATACATTATATGGCCAAAAGTTTGTGGACACCTGCTCAATCACACCCATTTGGGCTTTTTGAACATCCCATTCCAGATATAGTCCCCTTTTGCGGTAATAATAACCTCTGCTCTTCTGGGAAGGCTTTCCACTACATTTTGAAGCATGGCTGTGGGGATTTGCTCATTCAGCAACAAGAGCATTAGTGAGATCATACATTGATGTCAAGTGAGGAGGCCTGGCACACAGCCAGCATTCCAACTCATCCCAAAGGTGTTCAGTGGGGTTGAGGTCAGGGCTCTATGAAGGCCAATAGAGATCTTCCACTCCAACCTTAGCAAACAATGTCTTCATGGAACCTGCTTTGTGCACAGTGACATTGTCATGCTGGAACAGGTTTGGGCCCATTAGCTCCACTGAAGGGAAGTCTTAATGCTACAGCATACAAAGGCATTACAGACAATTGTGTGCTTCCATGTTTGTGGCAACAGTTTAGGGAAGGCTCACATATGGGTGTGATGGTCAGGTGATCACAAACTTTTGGCCATACATTATATATACTTAATTCAAATACTCATTATGAGAAAGAATAAACAGAATGGTGAATGATTACAACCCAGTACCACAGATCTAATCTTGAAGACAGTTAAGTACTTTCTCATTCCATCAACTCAGCTCTTATGACCTGTCAAAGAAAACATCAAGCTACACAGTACTGGACTCCTCCAGCACCAGGCTCTACCTACTGACTGCTACGACAATCAGAAGACGTGACTGTGATTTACTTACTGTCTTGAGTATTCTTAGGGGCTGGGGGCTTCCGAGTGGCCCAGTTGGTCCGAATCTGCCGTCCTCCTAACCACTGGCCTCCCATGTGTACTATGGCATTCTCCGCATCCTACCAATAACAAAAAACCAAGCTTACACTATGCATTCTTAATATAAGGAAGGGAAACGATAGTCATAGGAAAAACTGCTAGCCTTTCATCACTGCCTTTCTACAAATTTAAAGCCCCTGCTTTTGTTATTAAATATTACGAAGATTAGAATGGACTGAACCATCAACAGACTAAAGGATCTAAAGGTCAAACACATTTAGCTAATTACCATTTCAATGCAATGAGCATTATTAAATGATTGTTTAAATTAGAATAAAACTTAAAATGTGTCATAATAAATATAATAAACAGAAATAGAAATAACCTTCACTTTGTGTTCCTGAGCTGGAGCCTTACCAGTTTGTTATAGAAGGACACAAATCCATACCCCTTTGATTTCCCTGTTGTCATATCCTTCACCACACGAGCATCCCTGAAAGAATATGATAGACCAGAGATGTCAGTTTACTTCCAATCAGCCAGCATGGTAAAGAAATGAAAGGAACCATTGTGTGTGTGTGTGTGTGTGTGTGTACTGTGAAGCATTTTTACAGTACCCTAAATAAACGAATGAATTAATTACGCTACCAATTCTCTGCATCTTCTCACTATAGGTATGCTATCAAAAAGATAAGTTCATGCAACCTACAATACATTGTTTTGTAAAGCTCCTGCTCAGTCAAGGTTTTCATAATATAGTGATCCTGGAGTTACACACAAGGCTTTACACTTTTTTTTTTTACAGTAAAAATAAGAAAACCACTACAAATTATTTCTTTACCATGCATTCCTAATTTCTGTTGCTGTCTCTAATCCTACCAGCAGAGTTATACAGAAATATCAAAAGTGGAAAAAAAGGAATTAAACGGCATACATGGCCTGTTAACAGATTTCTTTATTTTTCCTGGTCAATTCTTTACCACCAATATGGAGTATGGGAAGCTGCAAATTTCGAAAAATTGACATTTTCAGAATTTTAAGAGAATCAAACTATCAAAACAACTAGGCAAACCACAAAATACAACACTTTTACAAGTTCAAGAAATATTGGAGGATTGTTAAAACACTACACTACTTCAGTGTTAATACAAAAATATTGCAGTATATAAATATAAAAAAAGGTAAAGAGTAAATAGAAAAAATCTACATCTGAGTTCCCAGTGTGCACAGTTCCTTGCTGTTAGCCTTCAAGCTCCTGTCCAATCCTATGAGCATTTCTGTAAAATAACCAGAGTGCTATTAACTAACACTCACAGCTAAAAAAGAATCTGAAAATGTTCAGCTTTATAGTAACAATTTTACACCAAATATTGAACTGCTTTAAAAGTGAACAGTCAGATTTACTTACCATTTCTTCGATTTAATCAGGAATGTGTAGTGGTGCAGATGATATTTTTAAAGAACACCTTTAAAACATGGCTCTAGACACAGTACTTGCTAAAAAGTCCTAAGAACCTAACCTCTGTAATGTTTTGGGAACTGAAGAACATGTGTGGATTTACTAGTGTTTTTGTGCAATACTGAAAGACCTGCAGAGATAGTTCTACAGATTGTGCAGTCACGCAGATGAATTTAGTTCCATTTAAAATCCATTTAAATCCACCCTAACAACTTCATGTCACTCCTACAACACATGACAAAAGCAATCAACTGCTTCTCCCTCCAATCTGCCTTTGCCATTCTTTACCAAGTATAGTTCAAAAAAAAAAAAAAAACAGGTATGCTGATAGATAAACTAGTCTAAGGAATCATTAGATAAAAATGATATGGCCGATTTTGTATAAACCTCAGTGGCACAAAGCACGAAACTTCTTAATACTTACGAGATTTTCCCAAAGGGAGCAAATGCAGCTCTGATATCATCAGTGGTGATCTCAGGACTCAAATCTCCCACAAAAACATGGAAATGATCTGCAAGAAAAGAAAAAAAATGTTATCCTGATACACTAAAAACATTTACTGTTCCAGCTGCGGAAAATGTATCAAAACACATAGGAAATGATTCATACTGAATACGACTCATACTCAAATATTTAAAAATGACTCATAAGAGATAAATATTTCATTACATTCGTAATTCAGGACACAATGTTTACAAGATAAAAGCCAACTTACTGGATGTGTCTTTCTTCTGACTGCTTGGAGTTGTTGCCCAATTCACCTTGACCTCCTGCAAATGGTTTAGACAAAATGGTACTCTCAAATAAGGCAACCACACACTGTCAAAGTCTTGGTTCACACAGCAGAAGCACAGGTCTACCTTTCCTAGAATCTTCCTTCCATTCATCGCTGCTAGAGCAGCTGCAGCATCTCTGTGCTCATAGAACTCCACAAAACAATATGGGTCATTGCTTGTGTGCTGCAATATAGAAAATCCAACATTATCCAACTGCAGAGAAGAAACAGCAGGAAAGCGTATGATTAATCAGACAGATGTGATAAAACTGCAATTATTAAAAATGTTACATTTCCCCAGACAAGCCTAGTTGCCTGTATGGAGTTACTATAAAACTATAAACTACTACATTACATAGCATAGTATAATTGTGTTTTTTTAATCACTTTACCCCCCCACCCATTTTAATCACTCATTCTTATTTATTTGCATTCCTTATATGTAAAAAAGTCACACATTACTAATCCAAAATAAAAGTGTCCTATATTTTTGCTACATTTTTATATTTCTTTATAAACCCCATATGGGTTTAATAGCGGGCAAAATGCTCAACAACAAATAACCACACAATTTTCCTAGCTTGTTAAGCTTCAGGCAAAGTCTAGATTTCTATTTATCCAACACCATTGTGAAATCTTACCTCTGTTATCATTTTACAACTTTTACAAGGACCAATCTGGGTGAACAGTTGAAGGATTAAGTTCTCTGTAACATCCCTAGACAGGTTTCCCACGTAACTGCAAAAACAAAACAGAATTCCAGGGAGATCCTTAAACCTCAGGTCACCACACAATCAGACACATGCAGAAAGCTACAAGACTCCCTGAGTATATACGGGAGGAGGAAAGCTGATTTTCCCCCCCTTCTCTGATTATTTGCCTTAGACACTTAACTCAAGAGGGCCTTACATTTAAAGCCAAAAAAAAAAATGTCTCCGTGAAAAAAGGAGAACCACACAAATGTTCGGGATAATGGAATGTGACGTTTACTTGTTTTTCGACTGTAGCAATAATAATCTACAGTGTATACTGGCAAGCTTATATAGATTAAGATTTATACACATTTTCACATTTTATACAAGATAAAAAAAAAAGCATAAAAGGCAACAGATTTTAGATTGTGCTGTAAATTACAGGTAAAGAATTCTGGTAATAAAGTGAGTAGTGATATATGAAGAGAACATACACTGTATGTAGTGTATAATTATCGTTAATTCGCAAACGCGTTTGAAAGAAAGCCGAGAACCCCAAATTTCCAGCTGCAGAAATTAAACAATAAATCTGAGTTGTTTGACACTATGAGACTCCCACTTTGCAGATCTTCCTGTATTCCGTAACAACACCTTCTCCGGTGTCGTGGCCCGCTAATAGGCCTCCGAAAATTAGCAGCTGGGGACATATCAGACAATAGCTAACATGTAGCCCGGTTAGCTAGCTGACGATAACACTGGAGCTATTTGTATCTTATTCGACGCTTAAAATGTATAAATTGGCTACCCGTTGTAGCAAAATGTCAGTATTCACCGCTACATTGAGCACAATTTGGCATTCGGTTTTAAATAAACTCCTAGATAAGATAACAAGTCAAGCCCGCGTACAAGTTAATATTAGCCACGGTCACAAAACGCTGGCTAGCACTGCTGCGCCGGCTAGCAACGTAACGCCAGACAGTTTACAATAAGAAAACCAAGAGCCTTCAGTCGCTTGGCAGGAACACACTTTATGTTTCGACACAGCTAAAATTAATCTTCGCACCGAACTTTAAGTGAGCGTGCACCTCTATTTTTCACTCCTCCAGGCTAACCAGATATGGCTATGCTAACGAGTCTGGTATTTGAACACTCTCATCAAAGCGCGTGGACTGGCGTTGTTTTGTAAATTACTTACAGGGTTTTCGGGTGGCTCTCGTCTTCCATTCTCAGATATCGTACAAAGTTTAGTGTAACTTATTGATAACCCACCTGTCGTTATAGCTTATGTAAAAGAACACCAAACTGTTAATGCTAGTTACTTTGCTTATTGTGTAGAAAATGGCGAAACCCGGCCAGCCAGGACTTCAATCAATGCGCATGCGCGAGGGATCACGGGGTTGGAAATCGAGCCGACGCAGGGTGCGTTCAAGCAGCACAGTGCTGCGCACATTCTGAAGATTCGCCAATTTTCAAATAGTCATTAGCAGATACTGCACGTGATGTATTTGCACACAGACTCACATATTAAAGTCATATGTTATGTAACCATACTTATAGACAATATAAAAGGTCTTATAACTTATATACGGTACACGACCCTAATGCAGTGGCTATATGTTATATAACCACAATCTGCGCAGCGTCAGTATTGAACCTGCTCCTACCAGCAGATTCTGGATTCAACCACAGGCAGAAAAAAATCGTATCTGGCCAACATCCAAGAGATAAAGATTAAATTTAGGGCACTGTATACAGTTTAGCAATATCCACATATTAAATGAATATATATATATATATATATATATATATATATATATATATATATATATATATATATATAATGTTTTACATAATAATTCTTAATAAAATTATAATTAAATTATTATTATTAACAAAAAAATAATAATGTTTTATGCAACTTCATTTCTAACACATTTACAAGTCTAGGATTTACATTAGCAAAACCTAACATCATTCACCTTACCTTCCTCTTAGTCTGGGGAACTGGTTTGCATACAGATCCCCTCTGTGAAATCACATCACATCACATATTGATTGTATGGTGTCACTAAAGGCTTAGTAATAAGGCTGAGCTGCTCATGGGGAAACAAGAAATGAACACAAGAAATCTTAAGTGTCCCACTTTTAATGGGGCATTGAACTTTTGTGACCTGAGTTCACCCTACTGGTTTAGTAACCTGTACATGTACACTATATAAAGCACTAGATCTCTTTTTGGAACATGGTTAACACTATTTGAATATTTCTTAAAAGGGGTTAAAGTGTAAACACTAAATATCATATTGGCAAAATTAATGCAAATAAGTGATGTTACTCATCAAGAATTATAATAACAAAAATACACATTTTGTTTGACACATTCGTTCAGGTCATAGTGCATTGCGTCGTGTGCATCTGTCTTTATATAACTCCAAATTGTTTAATAAGGATTCACTAATTTGTAATTTAAAAAGACCAATAACAACAAGCTACGTGTTAAATAGAACAAAGTCTAAATCAGTGCATGCACAATGACACTTAATACAAACATTTTGAACAATTTGTGTTCAAATTGTTAGCTGGGAGACTAACTTTTTTATTATTATTATTATTTTAAGTTTGTGTGTGCATGCATGTGTGTGTGTGTGTGTGTGTGTGTGTGTGTGTTGTAATTTCTCACAGTTTAGCCATTGCCAATTCATCCCAAATAATACTGAAGATGAAACAACAACAACAAATAATAATAATAATAATAATAATAATAATTATTATTATTATTATCATTATTATTATTATTATTAATAATAATAATAATAATAATAATAATAATAATAATAATAATAATAAAATGGTTGCTGAAGGCTAATGAATGAATAAGAATAATATTAATATAATAACAACACATTTTATATAAATGTATATGTGACAAATAAAGGCTTCTTCTTCTTCTTCTTAAACGACAGAGCTAGAACTTTCTTCAGGAGCGCACTAGTTGATTCGCGAAGCCCCGCCCCTTCAGCGCGCGTCACCGCAGAGCTTCTTTAAAGGACCCGAGTGCGCCGTCATGGCACAATATTCAGGACCGAGGCTGTATCAGAGTATGAAAACACTGTCTCCTGTTGAAACAATGGCTACCAATGATCCTCTGCCTCCAGGATGGGAGATTAAAATCGACCCTCAGACCGGATGGCCGTTTTTTGTGGATCACAACAATCGCATCACAACGTGGAACGACCCCCGGCACGACAGTAAGCGGGTAAGCGCGATAACCTTCACAGGCAAGCCGCGGGGAGACGCGCTGGAAGTTCCGCTCGCCCTCCTCCTCTCTAAGTGTCGTGCGTGGCTGTGATGTGGATGACAGCTGATGGGGTTTTTTGACCAGAGAAACCGATTTGATCTCATTTTTACTGCTGCGTTAGTCTGTTTGTCTAACTTTACCAGGACTCCATTTTTATTAAATTGCGCAGAGAAATTCCAGTGAGTAAATGGATGATGATAATAGACTTGAATCTGGGCTGTGTGGCTGACTTGCGGTTCAGTCCTTCGCATCATGAAGTCCTGCATGCGCGCCTAAAATAGCGCTTCTTCTCATGTTCTCATAGCGGATTGATGGGTTCCTAACGCACGGAAATATTTTCGTGTTGTGATCTAAGCTTGACTGATGTGCGTGTGTGTGTCTCTCTGTGTCTGTCTGTGTGTGTGTGCGTGTGTGTGACGCACTGCAGTTATTATGTCGCCTAAAGACCCTGAGTGTTTGACCATCTTCATAATGTTTATTTAAAGACTCAGGAGCTGCGCACACTGCGGTTTGTTGGTAATATCGCTGGAACTGTGCGGTATCGCACCTCCAAAAGTTTCCCTTACATGGGATTTGAGACGGATCCACCCTCTCATGCTTCAGTGCTAGCCAGTGGAAGCTAATGCCTTTAGTCAGAGACAAGCCAAGGTAGATATTTCAGTTGTCAGAATTAAAAACAAAAAAAGACTGCACTTTCCTCTTAGACAGCAAACACCTACAGAGTTGATCTGCATGGTCCACTGAAGACCAACTGGGCCCAAAGACTATCAGTTCAACACTGAAGGAGGGATTGAGTGTTACTGTGGAATAACTTCAGCTCATAAACAGTAGGGAACATTCCTGTTACAAAGTGAGCTTGAAACACTGGGGGTGCAGACTAGTGCTCGCCAGCTGGTATCTCTCATTAAGAAAGATCAACACTTGCTCTTGACCAAAGTTAGTGTCACCAAGAATCTGCTGGAAAGACACAGCTGCCAGGAGATAAACTGGGCACATGGTCATGCCAAATAGTCAGAGGACATAAGGTCACTCATTCTCTGTTCCTCTGTTTACAATGACATGGTTTAAAAAGAGCTTTACTCTTCACTTATTACGTGTAGGATAAAGATAACGGATAAACTTTATAATAAGTCAGGAGCATTTGTCTGTGGATCCACAATTTTACCTGTCAGACACCCCGATTGTAATATCATAACAATGTTTCTATTTCTGCATGCTAAGTGGATTTGTGAGATGGTTTGGGGCTGAACCCACCGATTCACATCGATGAGTAAGGCAAGTCTTTTCTCATCAGGGATCTGTTTAGTGAAGCTCACCCCCTCACCAAGTATATTTTAAGCTACAGTGTCAACCAAACAGCAATCCATTGAGCACACACTGTGAGTCATGTCGTGATGGTAAATGTATGGCGTATATTTCTAGTAATACAAAACATCTGCAGAATATTTACTGGTATGAGGATTTCTCTGAATATGATCCGGGATCAACCATTTATGGGTTTGGGATTTTTTTTTTTTTTTTTTGCCTTGGGATGTTAAACGCTAGAAAAGATCACATTCGGTTGTAAAACCATAGTTTGTTCAAAGTACAGTACCACACCCATTAGCCATGGGTTTAATATGTTCACTTTGGCCACAGTGAGCAATTTACTTTACAAATACATTAAATTACTATTTTCCAGTTCTCGGGAATAGAGTCCTGGTCATGGTGTCGGGACGACTTAAGAACTTAGACTAACCAATCTTCCGCATGATTTATTTTGTGAAGTAGTGCTGGCTGCAAGGCAAATTATAGGTTTATATTAATGTGTTTATTCTAATATGTTATCATATAAGTGGAATGACCGTTTATAGCCGTTACAACATAAATTATAACAGGAACGTTTCACACAACATTAAATGCAACTATGTATGTATTGAAAGTTTGACAAGCACAACATGGCATGACATTAATATGAGTATAAACGGATAAAAAAAGTATGACGTCATCATTTAATAAATAAATTTGGGGTAGATTATTGCAGCCCGACGTGAAGCACACCCCGTTTTTATTCTAATGAACAAGATAGCATTTCGATGAATCCAGTTTTATAATGGAGTTTGTCGTTTTGACTTGATTCTAAATTTGTTCGAAAAAAAAAAAAAAAATGGGGGGATATTTATGCAAACAGAGACACTGGTTTGGAATATGCTGGTTGTGTGTATATGCACAATTATGTAGTAATAATCAGAGTGGTTATACCTTAGACATGTGAAAGCATTTCGTAATCTGTATAGGTATTTCACAGTATAAACTGCTATGCACATACCATTGCAGTGATATCACACACAGCGTAAGGAACATCATGTTGAAATGTTTTCTCTAGCCGGGTATTTCACAGTCATGAGTGGGAAGTACTCCCAGAGAACATGTTTCAAACTAAAGAAAATACCCTGGATTGAGTGCAGAAAACATTTTCTATTTGATGGACAGTTTTTTTTTTTTGGAAATAGAACTAGATGTAGAATTATAATTATAGAGGTGAAAAATATATTTAATGCCATGAAAGACTTTAAAGATTTTAAGGAAGTCTGCACTAAAGCAGATTAAAAGTAGTATCACAGGATTTTTAACCACTGTAACAGAAATAAAGAATAGTGTAGTACGTGTGAAATATTACATGGTAGTGAAAAGTGAAAGCTTACAGCAGTCTGTGAGGTGACCAAGTGACTTTGTTTTACAAGAATTGTTAAGGTTGAGTGTGAAGATTTCACTGTGATATAAATCAGGCATCCCTCCCTTAACATTTCTTCCCATTTTTAATGAGGCTTTAATGTCAGTTTCAGGTAATGTTTTAGTTAATTAACCATTTTATCTAAATAGCTGAGTGGAGATTATTTATAACTTTTGCAGATGAAAATGTCAGATGTAGTGTCACTAACCAGTTTTCCATTGCCTTTCAGTGACGTACCTTTTATTTAATGTACCTTTTATTAAATGTGTTGCAGGGCACTCAGCTTCCCCCCAACGGCCCCTGTGCATCTACAGAATCATCTCCTCAGGACATGCACAAGTTTTTTTTTCCAGAGATGAAACAGCCAAACCTACGTCAAGGCTATATCCCCATCCCAGTCACCCATGAAAATCTCGAACCCAGGCAGCAACAGTATCCACCATTTTCTTATATGTATCCGACAAACCAGCAAAACCTAAGAGCAGATGGCCGGACTCCTTCCCCAACTCCCACACTGCACTGTCGAACAAGATCTCCAGTACAGGCCACGTCAGAGGCCGATTCACACTGCCTGTCCTGTTCACCTGCTTCACATGGACCTGAGGTACAATCCCAGTGAGCTAGATTTTTGATGTGATGGGTACATGCATGAAAGAAAAAGATATTAGCATTTTGAGAATGTACAGATTATTTTAGGTAGGGTATTTTGGGACCTAGTACATTGCTTCCTGAGTAGTTCTGTACAGAAGCTTTTATTGGACAGAGTAAATTGTTTCAAAAACCTGAGCCCAAATATAAACAATTGGCACATCATACTATATTTGGAAATAAAATATGTAATAAGGATATGACAAGAAGTCATAAAACACAGGAAGTTGAATTTGTAGGTTTGTACTTTACAAATAATATCTAAAAACTTGGGGGGAAAAATGCTTTAAATATTATTGTAATTGCTATTTCATTAGGCTTCTTATGATAAGCTATTTAGGACTCATGTTGAAGTAGTTGCATCACTGACCAACTTACCTACATCCTATGAAAGTTGTACATAGTCATTTAGATAGATAGATCTTTATAATACATGAGCTTAGACTAATGACTTTTTATGTACTTATTGTGTTCTTCAGAAAAACAAACAAACAAAAAAACAAACGCTAATTCTAGAACCCTTAAGTTTTCTTCACTTTGTTTCTCTGGGGAACTGTTAAAGGCTCTATACTGATCCCCACAACAGTATTTCACTATCAGAGAAGGTATCAAATAGAAATACTTTAGGAAGCTAGGAACCCACTCTTGACTGTCCAAGGAACCCTTCAAGAACCCTTTTTATCTAAGTGTGTATACAGTGGTGGCACAGTGGTGGTTTTGATCTATTTTCACAGACAATAAACACTTTATCGAATTCTGAAATTCTCATTTATGTTGTTGATTTTAGGTCCACCATGTGCAGCACTCGCCACTGGGGACACAGTCTCATACCAACTCACATCATCAACCTTCCAGACCCAGCAGCACAGGCCTCCGGGCGGGCTATATTCCCATTCCTGTCATTCATGAGGGGACCGGAGGCAGCCCACAAACCCACAATGTCCATCCTAAGCGCTTCTGGCAAACAGAATACCAGCCCACCGTTCACAGCCGCCAACCAGAAGAGTGGAGTCCTAGCTCTGCGTTTTCCACAAGAGAAAAAGCTCCAACCTACCGCGAACAAGTACCCATTCAGCTTGAGCAGAATCACTCAGCTAGTCCTATCTTATTGTCCAGTGTAAGGGCTCAGGAGCCAGTCAGAGCACAGGTCATGAGTGAGAGGCCACAGGTAATGTTGCTAGAGTGAATTATTCGGCATGTTTAAAACAGAGTGAGATATATAGAACATACAGCAGCATGAAGCCCTGAGTATAAAATAATGGTATGAACCTGAGCTGCCATACCTGTGATGTTTTGTTTAAAATAATGAACCTGAATTAGACTACTGCACTTTTAAGAGAAGCGTGATTTGAGAGATAACAATTTTACTTTCATAAAAATAATATTAACATTCAAACATTTAAACTGCAATAAGAGGAACTAATGTCTTCATATCTTATCTTCCCAGGTCCAGCAGCATGTTGTACATACAGAGATTCCTCCAAAGGTTGATCATCCTGTTGAGCATCGTACCAGCCACCCCATTGAGATTCCTATTCAGAGAGTGGCTGAACCACAGCAGCCTGTACCACATCCCTTATCACCACTGGCACAGCATCCCATACTGGAACCCGAACAGGAACTTATTCAGACCCCCATACAACAGACTGTGCGAGAGCCTGTGCAGACCCCCATACCACAGCCTGTGCGAGAGCCTGTGCAGACCCCCATACAACAGCCTGTGCTATCTGAACAAGTGCCACCTCCAATGCCAGAGACCGCCAGTGCAGGTTCCATGCAGGTTCCAGCAGCACCAGAACCCCAGGAACCAGTAGCTCCACAACCAGAAGTTCAAGTTGAGGAGAAGGTGGAGGCAAGCTCAAGTCACCCGGGACTGGCAAAGGTACAGCAAATATTAGAGCGGGTGGAGAAACTGGCCCAGGAGGTGAAAGGTTTTGACGGCAAAAAAAATGATAAGAGGTATCTGACACTGGAGGAATTTTTGACCAAAGAACTGTTGGCTCTGGACTCGGTTGATCCAGAGGGACGTATAGATGTGCGTCAGGCCCGACGTGATGGTGTCCGCAGAGTACAAACCATTCTTGAGGAACTGGAGACGCTGGGGGAGCAATCAGAAGGGCAGGTGAGCATCGGCAGCACTGAAGCTGAGAAAGGAGAGCCTAGTTTGATCAACCAGGCAGACATGGAGAAGGCCAAGGAGATATCATAACTGCAAACCAAAGCTCTAGTATGAAAGAGACACCAATCACATCTCCTCAGTCTGTTACTGGTTGCATGCACAATTAATTTAATTGTTCCGTTGGCTGACCGTTAATATGTGATTTGTTTGCTGAGTGCAGTTCTGCGTGCTGTTATGTGATGGCGCTCTTGTGGAATTTTACTGTACAAGTGTCTTGTAGCAGGACCATAGTGGTGACCTTGTGGTGGCTAAGTTTCATCTTGAAACTCAGTCTCAAATAAGAGGCCTTTATTCAAATGAATGTGCTTTATTTTTGCTTCTACTTAGGACGAGTATCCGATGTTTGCCTTTAGTCTTTTCCATGTATGATGAAAAGCTTTTGAAATTCCAATAACAATACCCACTGTTTCTTAGAAGGACACTGATTTTATTCGTTGATTTTATAACAGAGGGCAAAGACAAACAATTAACATGCATAAAAGGGTCAAATTTTCACATTAAAAACAAACTCCTTATATAGCCTATATTCTTTACATTTGGAAAACAAAAAAATGATCAGATTAGCTGTGTTTGACTATAATGTTGTGCTCTTGATACTTGTCAACATCAGTATTAATGGTTGAATGATATAGACGACAGTGTTATATTTCTATTCTATTTTTGTGCCAAAATGAACATTTTTACATATTTTCCAGTGGTAAAAATGTCCTCCATCTCCATTAAAGTGTATTCTCTTAAAAAACAAAATATACATGAATAATAAAAGACCTGAAAAGTATACTGTGTATCCCTTCTCGTGTGACTTCTGTGAGGCTTTAGAACTCTGCAAGCACTTAATGACTGCGAAATAAAGTAGCAGTGTACTGTTACAATAGGTTGCAAAGTAAGTTGTGATATATGCATACTACCAGATTTAAAAAAAGAAAAAAATAATACAATGACCGCAATAAAAATAGAGTGCATTTTATTTATATTATATATATATATATTTATATATTTTTACTCTGAAAGTACAATCCACAGAAAACATAAATGGTCTTGAAAATGAGGTTAGACTATTAGACCACTTGTTTCAGATGTGATATAGCTCATGTTTTTTCATGCACAGTTTTTCTTAATCATTCTATAGCCCTTGCTGGACTGTTCTCAATCCACAGCAACACTGAGGTGCTCAAAACCCCCCGGTATTCATGCCAGCACTAAAAACATTACCATGTTAGGGTAAGTGCTGAGAATGGTTCACTGCTCAAATAATGTCAAATCAGTGGTGGTTCTGTGGGGCCCTCTTCCACTGTTGATCCCCATCACACAAAGTGCCCCTATATGGTAGGTTTACCTGGTAAACCAGCTAATGAGTGTACCTAATAAAGTGGCCACTGAATGTATAGTGAATGTGACTACGGTTAAAAGATCAGATAAACTGAACAGTTCTGATAAGATTAAACACTTTCCAAAAAAATAAAAATAAAAATCTGGGTCAAGCTTGTCAGTTTGAACAATGTGATATGGAAATGTAACTAGAATCTGAAATTTAAAAAAAAAAATTTGGTTAATATGCCTTTAAAATATTCCAAAACGAACAAGACAATGGTTTTGATCACTGATTACTGACTGGAACAAATGATTCCTCTACATCAAACAAAGGAATCCACAGAGCACCTTTATAAGCAGCAGCAGTGGTGAATCAGGAACAGGCCTGGGCTGTTGTGCTCCGTTTTTTTCCCCCTGAAATGACGGAGGCGGTCACGTGACGCGGTTCCTGCAGGAACTCGGGCTCAGCCACTCCTCCGGTGTTGCCACGTCCTCGGTATTCACTCTATTTGTGCTGCTTTGTGATGAGTCTGAACACATTAGATTAATTATATTTGCCTATTAAAACACTCACAGGATGAGGTGGTTTATTTTTATAGGTTTTCATAGGCTTTCATTCATTCTTTATTTATTGAAAGGTATTACACCAGTGTTGAATTCTTGAATCTGATTGGTGAGAAGGTATTGAATAGATGTGGATAACAGAATCTCTGGCAGTAGTTCAGGTTTATATCAGTGTGCTTGATATTATTTCTATAGTAACTCCTTCATATAGGGACTGTGTATGGGGGACAATCTACACATAAAGCTAATAATAAACAGATTTAAAATATGTACAGAAAGCTTCACCTTATCAACGTATAATCAGTGATATGGTGAAGCTTTCTGTATGGAGTTGTTTATTTAACATTTATTGAAGAAGGCTCCGTTCGCAGTGCATGGTAATGGGCAGTAAGTTCTTCAGCCATGAGAAGGTCTACAGGACAGAGGATTTTGCACTTTCTGGTTTCTCAGTAACGTGCCACGCTGCGTTAATCGTCTTATTAACTTCAAGAGAGAGAAAAGAGTGAAGGAATGAACGTTTATAGCTGCTATAACATAAGTAATCTTCTTCTTCTTCTTTCGGCTTTTCCCTTCAGGGGTCGCCACAGCGAATCATCGCTCTCTACCTATCCCTATCTTCTGCATCCTCAAAGATGTTATGCTACAACATAAGTAATAACGGAAACAAACCTGTCTCGTGGATGTTCCACAAGACTAAAATTAAATTAAAACTTTAAATAGATAAAAGCATGTATCTTTCTACCGCTGTGGTACACGAGAAACATAACACTTGTGTTATGGAAGTGCTGGTATAAGAAAATAATCACTGTCGGGGTGGAAACATCATCTCATCTCCCCGGCGTTGATTATTTTCCTATAACTTTTGTTAACTGATCAGTGTGGTGTTTTATTCCTTACGTAATACTAAGCCATTTAAACCCTAGATGTTTATGGACCCCTACGTTTTACAGTATGTTATCTAATCATACCAACAGTGCTCTATTGTGAAAGCGGTGACTAGATTTTTTAGTACGTTTCTTCCGCTGTTTTTTTTTTTACACACCTGGCAACCCTGCACGCCTCTTCACGGCTCTGTTCTTCATTGACGGGGGAAAATATCACAGCCCAAGTCAGGCACGACTAGAGCTATCTCCTGTTTGATTAGTGTTGCTGAAATGTCTCCGCTGATATCAGAGGGAAACAGGTTAACAGCGCTAATAAGAAATTAAACTGACGCAATGTTAAGGTTTATTAGTGTAGTAAACGCTAATAGGTAGCTGGAAGGTGTGTGCTATTTGTGTGAATAGTCTGAACTGTCATTTATATCAGGACTAGCGCGGGTTAGCTAGCCGGCTAACTACCTGGGCTGGCAGCTCTGATGTGTGCTGTCCGGCGTCTCGGAGCGGACGTGTTCACTGTGCAGTAGCTGCATGTTTTTTTTTCACTTGACTTGACTTGACGACGACATGGAGCTGTTTCAGGCCAAAGACCATTACATTCTCCAGAGTGGAGACAACGCTCTGTGGTGCAGCAGGAAGGACGGCTCCATGGCCGTGAGAGCCGGTGAGTTAGTTCAGCTCTGATTCAGTGCACATCCTCATAACACTGTGGCGGTGAAACCTACTTAAGTACATTCATCTGTTTTTCTCGCAAGGACGAAAGTTGGGCGATAAAAATATAAGGGCAACTTACCTGGCTCTATACTACACACGTAAAAACATTCGCTTACTATTCAAACGTAGTGTTTAGTCGTTTTACCGAATAAATCAATCCAACAACGACTAAGTTGCTAATTTTTTTGGGCCGTCAACTATAAGCATCTATACATATACACTATATGTCCTGCATTTTAATTTTTTCCCTACTCATATTCCGGTATATCCCGCCTTCTATGCTAGGATTGGCTAGTACGCCTAGACGCGTCCACCAATTGGACAGTTTACTTCGATCGTTTTAAGTGTCACCCAATCCTAGTGCAGGGGGCGGGGTTTGCGCGCTAAATAGAGGTGCTATAAATAATGGGTCTGCCCTACTTTTCAAGAACGGAAGAACTGCATCAGTTTATTAATTTCAAGCCATTTTAAGTCATCTGAAATCCAAAAGACTTTCATAAAGACTTAAATAATAGAATGAACGCCCAAAGCGCATGCTTACTTTCATATTTTGTCATAACATGTAGATTTGTGAATGCAGGACTAAATGTAGAAGGCAGCTTGATGAAGTCTCAGAGAAGCAGCAGAGAACAGGACAGCTGGAGATTTAGAGATTTGCCAGTTCATATAACTACAGTCCACAGCTGCATTTATTTTTCTCATTTTGAACCTGATAGTGTACCTAAGTGTACCTAAGAACTGCTGTTGTAATCATAAAGATCGTCCTATGCTTATCCCAGGACTCATATTCACAGTATCCTGAACATCCTTTCAACACAATTCTGTTTTTACTCTTCTGCATCGGTATACTGTAACGATGTATAATCTCATTATCCAGTGACACCCAGAAGAGGATGCCTTCTGTTTTGAGTCTGGTTTCTCTACAGTTTCTTCTTCTTTCTCATGTGTCATCTCAGGGAATTTTTCTTTGCCACGCTCACTTCAGACCTGCGTGTTATTAAGAGAGCTATGTAAATAAAATGGAACTGCAGCGCTGTTTTCTAGAGACCACAGAGGGTTACACAGACAAGGCATAGACATGTGGTTTACTGTGCAACATATGGTGGATGTTTTTTAAATTCTCACGCAAACCTCTCAGGTCTCTCTGTGGATTTAGTGTTTTGTACGAAGTCTACAAGATTGAGATGTCAGAAATAACGGTGAACACTGCACAGTGTGGTATAGATGAAGTGAGTCTAAGATCCGTCAGATAAGATCAGGTTATTCTGGTTACCGTAGTGAAACCTAGTAACTGTGCTCTTTTTAAAGCAGTGAACTGAATAAAATCCAAGGAAGGGTTGAAGACGATACAGATTTTGGACTGTCATTCCAAATAAGTGTCACCCAGTCAGTCAGTGTTCATTGGCAGAGTTGTGTATATCACAAATAACCGTGTCATCTGTGTTACATTTGTGTAGAACCTCTGAACAAAAAGCTTTTGCCTGACCTTTTTAAAAAGATGTCCTAGATGGTCGTATATCTGTTTCTCCTGCTTCACCTAGAGCTTTGTAAACCTCCTGGCTAAGCCATGTGTTAGAATGGTGAAAACATAACTGTATAGTGCTGTGGCTTTCCAGGGGTTTGATGTAAAGATGGTTTCATTGTATCACACAAGTAGCTCATTTAATTCAGGGTCCAACCCTCACTGATCCCTTTGTGCTTACGTGTAGTTTTAATACTGCAGTGCGGCAAGTCACGTTTAAATTCTACTGATAATTCTTCAGATGTTCGGGATGTCTTCTGTCCTGACGTGAAAATTGAACACATGGGTTAAGTGTGAAAAAAGGTGTAGGGAAAACAGACAGGGATCATTTGCAGATATAGAACAAGTGGGAGGATGTTAACATTAGAGTTGGAGTGTTTGCATTGTTATGTTTGTTAGTGCAGTCAGCTGATCTTGGCTGGTATGGAGACGTAGTGTTAAAGCCCTGTTAGGATGCGAATGAGTCGACTACGGGCTCTCTGGCCTTTACCTCGTGTGTGCAGCCAAGCTGAGCCGGTTAGGGTTGCAGCACTGTTTCATTATTTAATTGGAAAAGGGTTTCCACTGTTTGTGTGGATCACTGACACCAGCTCGTTTGAAAGAAATCTCGATTTTATATTCAGGTATACACTAGACATAGATTTCTATGATTATGTCTGAGGATAGCAATAATCTGTGTCATTTATCAAGCTGGATACAAACTAATTTATTCCTAAATTTTACACAGGAGCATTTACACAAGAAGTGTGGTATTCATGAAGAGCCAGTTAGTGGAGAAAAAATATTTTACAAAAGCTCCTGAGTTTGACTCACTAATGTGAACTTCAGTTGCTCGGCTTCAAATTGTATAATTATATATGGATTATGTGGCAATGTTTAAATATTTTCATTTGTTTTAACTGTACATGTGTAAACAGTTTGTTAACAGATTGGTTTCTGTAGCAATAACTTTACTTACTTCTACTGATTATTCTGTTCTGTGTTTCAGCAACTGACCTGCTACTAGCTTGGAATCCAATATGTTTGGGGCTGGTGGAGGGCGTTATTGGAAAAATCCAACTTCATGCTGGTAAGATAAATAGTGACATTGTTTCTACTCAGGAACTGAAAGAGGAAATTAAATAGGTGCACTTCCACAGGGGCTCCGATACACTGATAGAAAACTACACGATTCCTGGTTAAGTTCCTGTTTTGTATCGCTGCGCTGCACGAACTGTGACCGTTATGTAAAATAACAGACATGGCAAACAATGCGGCGGTTATGTCATTTCAGAACGCAGCAAAAGAAAAGAAAAACGGTGGCCGTAGAGGAGGTGGAATTTTATGGTCTGTTTTGTTTGTTGCACAAATATGATGTTAACATGTTAAGTAGTCTAATGCAGCCATCTGCTATGAGAGGCATTCAACTAGAACTATGTGGGGAAAAAAACAAGTTTTTAAAATATTTGGCTCTCTTATTGTGCATGACAGAAACATTATGTTTGGTTTTTGTGCTGGACTGTCTCTGATAAAAAGTAAGAATTAATAACGGCAGGTAGGTAAGAGTTTTTTTTTATTCTATGAATCTTGTAGGTGAACATTGTGCAGCGTTCAGAGTGAAAAGCAAGACCGCAGTTGCCTCTGGTCCATAGAAATGTTTCGTTTTCAAAGTTGTCCCTGCTAAAAAAAAAAAAATGTCTGTGTTAATGAAAAATGGGTTTCTGAAAAGGATCCTGCAGTCTAAATGCACCGATTTGCTCTCCTTTATGCTAGAGACACAACTTTGCTAGGTGAAAAAAGTGAGATACTTTGCTCAGGGGAAAAAAGAGAGAAAAGTAAAAAAAATAGTAATAATACTGAATAAGATTGAAGACATTTATAGGAGGAGTAATCCTTCATGAAGAGACGATCATGGCCAGTTGGTGGTTTGAATGCAGACGGCATTACAATCGTTGCAGCATACGTCATCCGACCACCGAGTGCTCACACTTGGCAGGGTTTCGAACTGGAAGGGGGAGAGTTTCTACCAAGGTGGCTTTCATTTCTCAACTGAGGACTTGCTCTGTGAATGTCCACTAACTCCGTGCTTCCCAGGGCTTTAGGAGACAAAGACCAATAATTGTGTATAGAAAGAGAAATAAAGCAATCAGTAACCAGTTTTGCCAGGATGAACGCAACACCTGGACTCATTTATAGAGTTCTGGAGAAATTAAGTATTTGACCTTCCTCTGCATGACTCAGATCACTATTCACAAATCCTCACTTCTAGGTTCTGCATTCTGAGAATAACAAGCATGCTCTAGTCTCTATTCCACTGAAAATATACATCTAACTTTGCCAAGAGACGTATACTGAGAAGGTCAAACTCATGCAGCAGTTGTATTCGGAATTCTCCAAATGAGTCCAGGTGATGTGTCTATCGTGGTAAAGCTGGTTATTGCTTTATTTCTCTTTACACAATTATTGTTCATTATACAACTGTTGAATTCTCAACAGTTTAATTTTGTAAAACAACAGCTCAGACTATAGTGCAGGATCCAGGGCAGAACATGAACATGAATGTGCTTAGAGGAATACATTTCTGTAATAACAGCACATTCACAGGGGCTGGTGTGGTGGACACCCTACATTATCAAAGCCTAATAATAAACCATTTATAAACAGTGATATGATCAAGCTTGGAGACATTTATTTAACATTTATGGAAGAAGTCTCCTGTGTCAGGGCTTTGTTACAGCTCGAGGTAAAGCTGTTCATGTAAGTTTTCCAGTACAGAGCAGTCTTATCTTCAGGACAGAGTCTGACATTGGGTATTTATGGCTTTGGGTATTTATGGCTTCTCAGTAAATTTTTTTTTTTTTTTGTTTTGTACTGTTAACTTCAAGAGAAAGGAGAGGCTGGCAAGGAAACAACTGTTTACAGTTGCTATGGATGTTTCACTCTATTTAAATGATTAAATGTAGGATGTTCTGTTAATTAATAAATAACAAATTGTAAATGTTGGCAAATTGCTGTGGTGTAAGCAGAATAAAACACTTTGGGACATGCTGTTATAGGAAAATAATCACTTTCGGGGTAGTAACTCCGCTTCATGCCAGGCCATTGATTATTTTTCTATTAAAGCACATACCATCATGTTTTATACCTTACTTGTCTCCTGAAGTCTTGACTAAGCCACATCTTGTTGAAGTGCCTGTGTAGTCCTCGGTTCACTGAGAGCATTTCTCACAGGGGTGACTCATCAGTGCTGGCCAGCTATTTCTCCCTGTAACAGGGAAAAGATGCCGTCACAGGGTGTGGAATGCAAGGAACTCTTTAAGCATGACGCACCACTTTCCTTTCCTCTGCAGACTTTCCTCTGGGCCTGATTCTGATCCGCCAGAAAGCACTTGTAGGTTTACTGCCAGGAGAGCACAAGGTGTACAAGATCACAAAAATAACCGTTATCCCACTCTCAGATGATGAACCACAGGATCTGGAATTAGAGGTGAGGAACAGTCTCAAAGTCATTTGCAGAAAGAAATAAAGCATTTTTATGTGTAGAACATTATTTGTTTTCTTCTTTTTTTTGTTTAGTGCTGTTTTAATGTTCCTTTTCTCCAACCATGTTGGTAGAATTCAGCTTTAGGACTCCTTGAGAGCTCAGTAGACTCCTCTGTCATTCCTATTTATAGTGCGCCCTTCATCTCTATTGTACACAGCTATTAGAAGACATTCGACTGAAGACTCGTAAGTGAAATAGCATTCAGTCGATATCAGCTAGGATATTTAGAGGATGTGAGGTGGTGTGTGTGTGTTCTCAAAGGTCACCCAGAAGAAGCAAGATGTTTCTAAGGTATCAGTCTCTCAGTGGAGCTTCTCGGATTGAAAAAGATGGTTTGCTCACGTAAGTGAAGCTGTCTGAGATTTGGAATCGGTAATCATTCTTCTGGTGTGCTGTCAACAATTTATCTCCAACCACACACCACAGAATGATTATTCTGATATGTAGCAAGGTTAGTCATCCCCCTGGATAGCTAGAACTGTTGTGTTTACTTGTATTTGCGTGAGAATCCATAGTTTATCTATAGTCAGAACAGCTTTAGATCAGATACCCTTTGCTTATAATAATGGATTTCTTAGTAGGGTTGAAGTATTTTTGCACACCCTATAGCATCGTCGAGACAGTAAATACATTTGTGTGGTTGTCTACGAAAACCTGTCGCATGTCACTGTGGATGAATTCTGGAAGAGAACTTTTAAAAAAAAAATTAAATTCCAGTAATCTAATTCAACATGAATCATTATTAAAAACAAATATATTTTATCAAAATGACATAGACATGTGTTTATTTAGGTTACTTTGCTTGACTTGACTAACTTTGCCTTGACGCCTGCCCACAAATATCATGGAGCCAGTTTAACAAACGCAGCGGGAAAAATAGTTAATCTGCCAAAAGATATCGAAAACCTTGCCAGCTAGAGGATTTCCTCACACAGTCAATGTCACTCTTCGATCATGAATAGTTACTGGGTAGTGCTGTAGCAAAACGGATATAAGCCTGTATATTCAGCTGATGGTAAGACTGGCTGTCAAAATGTCCATGATGCTCCTGTGCTGTCACTTCATCATCAAAACAAAGAAGAGTGGTTGCACACTCTGCAGACAATGTTTTTTTAAAAAATATTTTTTTAAATTACATCATAAAATACATTAATAGCAAGAAATGTAGTCAAACAGAACTGACTGAATTAATCAGCAGTTATCAGCACTGATGCTAGACCATTTGAGAGGAGAGATGACGATAAGGCTTGTGTTTAAATGGCGTTAGTGAATTTACCTCGAGTGATCAAACAGGGACGGGACAGATGTGGATGATGCTGATGATCAGTTATAACGCGTTTTCCAATATAAACTTATAATTCTTTAAAATTTGGAAGTAATGGTGTTTTTTGTGTGTGTGTGTAAAAAGATTATTTTATACATTTTGAGCTAGGCGGGAGTTGTTCAGTGCAACTGGAATGAAGTCTTTAAATGCAGTCGTCTCCCATTTACCTTTTTATAATAGAAAATTGTCAAAGTTTGACGAGCGGTTTTCTCAGGCTGCCACACATCTTATTAATACCATATTAATGTGGTTTGATTTGCTGTGCTCCATGTGAGTGAGATTAACGATTCAGATGTGGTCAGCATGGTTTTGCTTCTCTTTATCTTTTCTAGCTTTGTAAGAAGCACCACTTTGGGATCAACAAACCAGAGAAAATTACCCAGTCTCCAGACGACTCTAAGTTCCTGATGAAGACTCTGAGTCAAATCAAGTCCAATGTTGCTGTTCCCATCAAGAAAAAGGTTAATGGCTGATTTTAACGCCCATTCATTCATAAATACCATTTAATCATTATTTAATTATTGTTTAGCCACTCATCCAATCTGTCTCCCAGTCTTCTGGTTTTGATAACATTAGTATCAGTATTGCATTAATCACTCCACTGAGTTATTTTTAATTTCTTTAGCTTAATCCTATTTGTTTGCTCATGCTTTTCAGGTCAAAGAGAATAAAGAAAAGGAGCGTCTGGAGAGGAGACTGCTTGATGAGCTCTATAAGATATTCATGGACTCTGATTCCTTTTACTACAGCCCCACTTATGATCTTACAAATACTGTTCAGAGACAGGGAGCCTCAGACAGGTCTGATCTGCCCCTGTGGAAACGGGTGAGGGGCCTCTCTACCCCAGACAATGTCAGGATGTTCTACATTACACAGCATACACTGATAAATTACACTGAAATAGCGCTAGAGTTTCCACATTCAAAGCCAAAGTGGTATATGTACAAGTTAGACAAGGCATTCCATGTTTTATCTATGCATTTCCTTTTTCCTGTGTGGCTGTAGTCAGTGTATGCAGCATTTACTACTAATGGTTAGGAGACTAAATAAAAAAAATCAGACTCAAACTGGACTGCTGAAGATTGGAAAAGGACCTGGTGATTTTTTTTTTCTTTCTAATCTTCAACTGTCCAGTTTGGGTGAGAATGCATCCATGATAGCCTAAGATTCCTGTTCTTGGCTGACGAGACTGGAACCCAATGTGGTCTTCTGCTGTTGTAGCCCAACTACCACAAGGTTTGATGTTTTGTGCATGCGAAGTGTTTCTGCTCTCCACGGCTGTAAAGAGTGATTATTTGAGTTATTACAGGCTTCCAGACAGGTCATATATATAAATGAAAGAGAGAGGAGACTAGACTAACAGATAAGTCTTAATTTGGTCTTGTTAAAAAGGTTATTTATGTTGAAAAGTGTTAAAAAGGCCTAATAACAATGATAAAATTAAAAGAATCCTTAGGGAAAAAAGACTGAGCCACTCTACTGCTGTGTAGTGTGTCTGCCTGCACAGTAATGCCCCTTCTCCTTATAAGGCAAGTCATGAGGCTTGCATACTTCCATCAGACGGGGTGGGCTTGGTTTAGGAGATGGAGTTTGGTTATTAATATTTTTTATTGGAGTTGCTGCAGAGGTCTTTAAAATTTCAAGCTGCTCTGCTCTTTAATGCCGAAGTAATGCTGTAACTTTACTTCTACAGGTTGATGACAGATTCTTCTGGAATAAACACATGATACAGGACCTAATTAACCTACAGGTGCAAAATAGCACATTTAAATGCACACTTGCCTACAGTGAAAATACACCATTGCAACCCAACAAAAACTAAAAGACAAACTTTATATGTACTATACTGCAGGTTCCTGAGGTGGACTTTTGGGTGATGCCCATAATCCAAGGCTTTGTTCAGGTGGAGGAGCTGGTGGTGAACTACAACGAGAGCTCAGATGAGGAAAAAAGCAGCCCAGAGACACCGCTGCAGGAGCAGCACACCTGTGTGGACGACATTCACCCACGCTTTACGGTGGCTCTCATTTCCAGACGCAGCCGTCACCGCGCTGGTAAAACACATTTAAAGATTTAAAGTGTGACATTTAAATGTGATTTGAAGCTTCTGGCTCAGGTCTTGACACTGTGTCGATCTGTAAGAACTGTAAGGTGATCTTGTGTAACCTGAGCTTTCTTGTCAAAGGCATGCGATACAAAAGGAGAGGAGTGGACACTGATGGACATGTGGCCAACTATGTGGAGACAGAGCAGCTAATCCACGTGCATAATCACACGCTGTCATTTGTGCAGACACGAGGCTCTGTCCCTGTGTTTTGGAGCCAAGCTGGGTACCGCTACAATCCCAGACCACGTGTAGAGAAAGGTATGGGATGGATGTTCAGTCATGAGGCTCACCATGAAACAATTAGGCCTAGTGTGAAATGACAATAAATAAATAATGGGTAAATAAAATGTGTAAATCTTTATGTAGGTGGAAAGTCATTGTTTTTGTTGCATAATCGTTGATTAAAGATCTTAGTCGTGATGCACTAAACACCTCATCTGAGAAACATTTCCTGTTGTTTTTTTTCCCCTCAATTGTATTACAGGAGAGAAAGAAACCACTCCCTATTTTGCTTTGCACTTTGAGGAGCAACTTAAAGTTTATAAAAAACAGGTAAGGTCTGCTGACGGATAACAGTGTCAGAAGGAGGAGAAGGGATGCTCGAGGATCATTAGAGCAACTCCGTGGAAGCCATAAGCAGCATTAAAAGAGAGACATTATGCAACTGACGTAAAATTAGAACTGTAAAGATAATGACTAATCTGAAAGACTGTGAATTCACCATGAACTTGTGAATATATATACTGATCATTCAGTGATTGGAATGATATAATACTCTATTTATTTCACCAGGTCATAATCAATCTGGTGGACCAAAATGGGCGGGAGAAGTTGATTGGTGATGCGTACCTTAAACAGGTGCTGCTCTTCAACAACTCCAACTTAACCTACGTCTCATTCGACTTCCATGAGCACTGGTGAGAATCAGTCTGCAGATATAAAATGGCTGACTGACAAAATCATATGGAGAAATATGTGAACCATTTTTTTAATAACCATATGACTCTACATTAATTGAATGTTTGTCTCAGAGAGTGTTATGTTTCTGTAGCAGCACTGGAATGTTTGACATAATTGCCGATGTCTCTTAAATAAATTATCGACTTCTTGACCTTGTTTTAAAAAAAAGTAAACATGCACAGCATTGGAAAAACATGTTTTTAGAGTTCAGGTAATCTCTTTCTTACTGGAATGTAATTTTTAGCAGTATGGACTAAATTAAGAGTCTTTTTGAAAGTCTGTGTTTATTTAATCAAGTAAAGGAATGTGGGATAGTAAAGTGTCTCCTCTTTTTTTCAGTCGAGGGATGAAGTTTGAGAATGTCCAGACGCTCACCGACGCCATCTCTGACATCATCACAGACATGCGCTGGGGCTGGTCAGTATTCTCTTTGAACATTTTAAATTGCCCGTGAAATCAAATAGGTATTTTGGAGTTTTTTTCCCAGTTGTCTGTGTGAACACCTGTATGCTAGGATATATTCAAAATGGTTTTATAGATAGTTAGCGTTCATTTTACAGTTCATCATATGATGACATATTTTCCTTGGAGCATATAGTACATTCATGTCCAATTAAATTCTCTCCTAAATTTAAATTCTGACTTGATATTGGATTTGTGAAGGTGTGGCATATCTTAAATGCTATTTGTTGCCATAAGTCAAGTACTATTACTGATCCCATCCTAACTAACTATTTCAAACAGAAAGGGATCAACACACAGAATCAAGTGTATGTGAACTAGAGCGCTGATTATGTATCTCCTACAGGGTGGACCAAGCAGGAGTCATCTGTACACAAGAGGGCATTTTCCGAGTGAACTGCATGGACTGCCTGGACCGGACTAATGTAGTTCAAGCGGCTATTGCACGTGTGGTCATGGAAAAGCAGGTATGCAAAACTACCATTGTGTTATGGTTGAATGAACCCTATCTAGTACTACACTGACTGCCATACTTATCCTTCAGTGTCCTACCAGTGGTTCTCCTGAACCATGCTGCTCTTAACATGTTTGTAAGTTAAGAGTATTTTGTTCCCGTTCTAGTTGAAGAAACTGGGGGTGATGCCCCCGGAACAGCCACTGCCCCTTAAATGTTACAGGATCTACCAGGTGATGTGGGCCAACAATGGAGACACCATCAGCCGCCAGTATGCTGGCACAGCTGCTTTAAAGGTAACTCAGGGATGACTGGATGCGAGTTATCAAGTTTATGTGGACTGTCTCTATCTGTTTGTCTGTCCCTAATGCTATTTGAGAAGTAGATTAAAAGTAAACACTTTATGTAATCAGCATATTTTCTCAAGCTGCTGACGCAAACACCCATTTTTTTAAAGTTCATATACTCTGTATGTGTGCTGTAATATGGTTTTTAAAAATAAACAAGGAAGGAAATACCATAATTGAATGTTTTCTGGTAACATTTATAATTGTACAAGTGAAACAAGCTATAAACACTGGGCATTAAAGCCATCTTGTCTACAAATAAGATGGTCTTATTTGTTGGCCTGATGAAATCAAAGCCCTGCCAGATTGAATTTTAATGGAAAGCATTGTGGTTTACTTTATGAATGTGTTATTTTTCATGATTAGCCATTGGCAGCTTAACTGTGGAAAGTCTGTCGGTGTTTAAACACTATTGTGTAGGGCGATTTCACACGCACAGGAGAAAGGAAACTAGCAGGAGTGATGAAAGATGGTGTGAACTCAGCCAACCGCTACTATTTGAACCGTTTCCGTGACGCATACAGACAGGCTGTCATCGGTGAGGATAAAAATACAATTGATCTCACTGGTTGATGCGAATTTGCATATCTAGCCCTGATTCAGACATCTCCATATCATTTTTTTTTTCCCCCTCAGACCTCATGATGGGTCTCCCTGTTACTGAGGACCTGTATTCTATCTTCAGCAAAGAGAAGGAACATGAGGAGAAAGAGAAAGAGAGCCAGAGAGGAGCACAGGAACAGGTCAGCCTCCTCCTCCAGACGTACATGCAACTACTGCTGCTAGATGATGAGAAGTTCCATGGAGGCTGGGCCCTCATTGACTGCGATCCCAGGTAAATCTTATTTCTTTTCTCTTATTTAGCACAGTATTTAGCAATGCTTATGCCTTTTTGCACTCATAGCCCTGCAGTGTCTTGGAAAAACAGCAGACTGGACAATAGCAATGTAAGGGTGTTGAACCACAGAGGGTGTATTAGATTTTTTTCCTTTTAAATCAGTGTTGAAATTCAGAAATGTAGAATTTATCATTATTTGGGACAAAACAGATCCTAAAGGAACTGAAATATCTACTGATTGTCAACATGAATGCACTTTTGTGTACTCTTTTTCAGTCTATTGGCAATGGCACAAAGGTATTTGTACTCGTATGTTTCCTGTATTTTAAGAGCTGCCTTGGGTGACGGAGTTATATTTCCTAAATCCTTACATCTTTTGGTCCTATTGATGATGTCTAAATGACTTTGTAAGCCTAACAAATGTTGTTCGGGCTGGTTGGCACTTCTGTTCTGTTCTTGTGATTAACCCATATTATGACATGAGATTCTTTACCCGAGCAAATGTATTTATTTGTTTTAAATATATCTCGGGTCAAAATGTGGTCCTGTAAATGGGTTCTTTCTCATTACATGGCGAGTTACGAAACATTTTGGCGCTAAATATGAAGGGTTTCCATTTTCATGCATAACTTGTGTAGATCTTCTAGTTTTTTGGAGAGAAATCTTGACAATTTTCACTTGACTGTCTTTTTGCTGTTTCTCAATAGTCTTATTGATGCAACACACAAAGACGTGGACGTTCTGTTACTGCTGTCCAACTGTGCATATTATGTTGCTTAGTAAGTGCTTACATTTTGTCTAGTGATTGATAGTTGGCTACAGTTTTTGGCCAAAAAGTCTCATCTTTCTTCTTTTCTCCTTTCAGCTATGATGAGGAGACAGATAAAGTTAACCAGTACCAGCGTCTCGGTTTAGAAGGATTGGAAAAGATTGAAATAGGTAGGTGCTTATAGATGGAACTGTTATATTTTTTATGTTTGCAGTGGCATAGGCCACTCTGACTGGCATCTTTGTTTATAATTGCTTCATTATCTGACGTTATGATACTTGTCTACAGGCCCAGAGCCTACTCTCTTTGGCAAACCCAAATACTCCTGCATGAGACTGCATTATAAAAATGGGGAGATTAGTGGCTATTTCCACACCCTGAGGGCTGTGACACGGAACCCAGAAGATGATGGAAAAGGTAGAAGTCCATGAAACAATGTTTTTTTTTTTTTTCTCAAATAGATGGTGCCGCACAATATTCTGGCACTAATGTTGATGATTATAAATGTGTAGATGTGCTGAGAATGTGTGTTTGCAATAATTGTTTAGTTTTCAAATGTATTTGATATTTGGTTTACATTTCAGACACCCTGCAGTGTATAGCAGAGATGCTCCGAATAACTAAACAAGCAATGGGACTTGACTTGCTAGTCATAGAGAAGAAATTGGAACGGTAATACAGACTTTTGTTTGTACAATAATTCTGTTTTAACTCTAGCAATAACTCCAGGTCTGACAGCATCTTCCGTGGTAGAAGTGAAGAGACTGAATTTCTTATTTGTTTTACTTTTGACTTTTTTTTTTTTTCAAGGAAGCACAGCAAACCTCACGAAGACATCCTGGGCATACAGGGAAAAGCCACTGAGCCAATACTTGGCTCAGGCTTAGCTCAGGGCAAAAGTTTCTTCTTGAACAAATTCTCATCCTTAAATCAGAAAGTAAAGCAGACGAAAACTAACGTAAACATTGGAAGCTTCAAGCCCCTCGGCAGACTCGAGATGAAGGTGAACTTCCTAAAGCCCAACATGAGGGTGAGCCTTTGGAAATCAGACAGCAGTTTGGAGACTTCTGATGGCAATCCAGGCCCTGGAGCTATGAAGGACCTTTGTAATGACCGTTCAGATCTAGAGATCTCTGATGACTCTGACTCTTATAACTCAGATGAGCAGCCATGCTCAGGTTCCCTGGAGAACATTGACTATGTGCTCCCCAGTTGTGGGATTGTAGCATCTGCACCTCGACTTGCCAGCCGGTCCCAGTCCATCGGAAGTGTTGAACTCGCTGTGCCCTCTGTGATTCGTGTCACAAGTTGTGAGAACAAGGTAGGGGACAGCTTGTCAGTTGAACCAAACTCTCAGTCCCCTGGCGAAGCCTCAGAAGCAGAGGAGGCCATCTTGATTGACTTTGGGACACCAATCGATGCTTACTGCCACCAGTTTGTCCAGGATGCTCAGACCAAACCAGTAGAAGTGTTCGAAGAACGCCCGGTGCTGCCGCTAAATCCGCAAGCACCCGAGGGTCTCAAAGCTCCTCCAGCTTCAGGCTCAAAGCCAGAAACCTCAGACGCCCAGCAGCAGCAACTCCCTCGTCCATCTCAGCTCGATGTGGAGCCTTCAGTTTCAGGAGGAAAACTCCTCACCGTCCAGCCCCCAGGTTCTGCCGCATCATGTAGCTCCCAAAAGAGCCTTGGCTCCATCTTGGAAGGGAGTCTAGGACCTTCTCCAGCAGACAGTAATGGAAGTCGTGTGGTGTCCCCCTTTGCTAAGATCAAGAGCTCTGTGGTGCAAGTGGCTAGCATGACCCAGGCTGGACTCACTCAAGGTATCAACTTTGCTGTGGCGAAAGTCCAAAAAAGTCCAGAGCCTGATGCTGTCAATGAAACACAGCAGAATGAATTGCGAGCTATGTTTACACAGTGCCAGACTAGGATCATTCAGATATAATATATTCGTTTGGCCTCATACAGATGCATTTTTAGTGTAGAATGTAACTTCTAGCACAGTAGCAGTAGCAGACGTTTGCACAAAAAAAAAAGTGTACAGTCAATTACTCCATATTTCTGCTCCAGTTAATGTAACTGACGTTTACAGCCAGTGTTGTGTAGTGTATATATATAGTACACCTAAGCTGAACCTGACTGTGCCCTTATTCTGAGTAAAATCCTTAACATTCATACATTGCTGGTTTTGCATGTTGAGAAATATTAGGTAGGTTGGGGCAAGCAAGTTTTATTGCATGTCGAGAGTCAAGATCTAGTTTAGTCACGTGTGACACCTGCTGTGCAGTACTCTTCTTTGCATCTGTTGAGTGTTGTAGCTATAGCCGAATCGTATACCAAGTCAGACTCTAATATCTATTCGATGGGCAGCTCAGTATTAGACAGTAGAAAAGGAGGAAAGTAAACAAAGCTCCATATAGTTAAAGAAATATATTTGTTGTGTTAAATGTCAATAGAAATGTACCAACGTAGGACCATACTTTTCTACTTTGTAATCTATGGTAAAATATTGTCCAGTAAAATATTCTTCAGAAGTAGGGCCTTCCACTTAATATATTTAGACAGAACACATATATTTACATAAAAGTTTTCTGATTGTGATGATAGGAAAGTTGCCACTTCAGAGGGACATCTGAGGCACTTTGAAGTCCTTGCTAACATTTCTTTCTTTCTTTTTTTCCTTTTTTTTTAGCCATCGAATTTGAAAGCATTTGCATAAAGGTACAATAAGTAGAAAATACATCAAAACTTGAATATTAAATTATTGGTCGTAAATATCAAGTGGAACATTAGATAAAAAGCTAAGACTCAGGTGGAACACCGCCTTTCTCTTCTCCTTGCTTTGGATTTTATTGTATATTGTGGTAAATACATGTAATGCTGATTTTTATTCCTTGTGCTGCTAAAAAAAAATGCTACAGCTTGGTAACAAGACTCATAAGCGAATTACTTATTGTACCTTTAATCTTGTGGGGAATGATGTATTTAATGTTATGAATATTATTTTATTTTCTAGATTATGCAAGTAACCTGCTTACTTTTCTTACCCCCAGAAATGCTGTAGGATAATGGTAAAGTGGTCAGTGTCTTAAATTATACTTGTGTAAAATGTTTCATTCTTTCAGAAGGGTTTATTTGCAAGGCGAACCTGCATCACGTAGTTGCTTGAGAAACATATTTTGATATTCAAACGTAAATATCAACTTCACAGTTGTCTGTGTTTAAGGATGAATGAGTAATAATATGTGTATATATGATCACATACAGTACCTTGACTGCTTGAAGCTATTATTTGATGCAGGTCAGATGTAAAGGACCCAGGCCAAACATGAAAACACTGTAAAATGCTTTTTGCACTCTGATATTTATATATCAATAGTCTTATCATATTATTAGGTGCAGGTATTTTTTTGACATGTATGACTGTTTAATGTTTAATGTCATTTTTCATTTTTATTCAGGTTATTTTGCTGCATCTTGAGTGTAACAATTTCTGGTTTTGTCACGTCAGTAACATGTTCGTTGATATGTCCATGCTCAGGCTTGAGGTAAGACCATTAGCGTGCTTTAGCTGATTTTAAAGCAGGCGATCAGTACTGTTTGAGGTGGTACCTCCAATTCACCACACTTTATGCTGTATCTTCTGGGAAATTTGAATTTAATTAGGCAGTTACTGATTATGAAGGGATTATGTACATGTATCTATATTTAAAGGGACACTCCAACAGAAAAAGAGTCATCAGTGTAACCGTATATATATCTATCTTTTTCTGAACACATCTACTTGCTTCTTTTAGTGGCGACTCAGTCAGCAGAGTAAGAAAAAACAGACCTAATACTAGGGCCACCCCTCCTGATGATGGCTCTAACTCGCTAGACAAAAGAGCTGAGAAACAAGTAATAATAAGGTCTTCCCACATTAATCAGAGCCGAGGAACTAAAGTACACACTATGTGTTTATAGTAAGACGCATTAAATCCTATGGGGTCTGCAAGTTTTAAATTTAGTTACATTGGTGGGAATCACAATCCAAAGTTGTTATATTTATTGTTAGGTTCTTCTATTTATTAGCATATTTAACAGCTCACTTGAATTGTATGGATTTAATCCAAACCTCAGTAACTTAAAAATCAGTAGGGTTATAAATAATGTCAACAGTAAAATATTTTTGTTCACATTTAAATACCTATGATTTTGAATAGTTGGATTATGTGCATAAAATAAATCTGACCTGAAGGGGTCTGTAGAATTTCTTTCTTTTTTTTTTTTTTTCATTTAATGGATTTCATTTCAAGGACCAAAATGTTACATGCATTGTGCTGAATAAAAGGGTGACTACCCTCTAGCTAGCTACGCACAGTAATGTTAGACTCAGACTGAATTGGCAAGATATTTGTGTCTAGTTTGCATTCAGTGGAATAAAGATGGAATTGAGGTTCTCCATCAGATCCTTTGTGGTGGATATTGCAGTAGCTTTCAGATGGTTCTCTGTACTTTGGACTGAGGTACCCTGCACTCACCTTTAGTTTTCACCTATTCGTATTTAGCTGCACTGAATATCTTAAATAATAATAATAATCTTGTTCCATAACCAGAATGATTGCGCTATACTGCTAATGCTAGTATTAGAAGTATTTTTGGATTGGGTGCTTGCAGTGAGGATTCTTAATGATTATTTAACATTTGTAGAGACAGAACAGGAACAGGCCTGACTGCTACAATATAACTATGAATTATATAACTATGAATTCTGCGATTAAGATTCTGAGATGTGATTTTGTAATACAGAATAACATGTAACATTTACACTAAATATCATCAATGTCAGAATGCCCCTTTAAATGCGTATTGACAGGCTAGGCTTTAGGAAGTCAGAACCATAAAGATTTTTTTTGTGCCTTAATGGCTCACCTTGACTCTGTGACTCATGATGAGAACTGATAATTACAGCATGCTTGAGGATGTGTAGGTTGCTGAAGTGAATGGATTATAAGTGGTATTTTTATAAACCTGTATACCAGACAGTATAGTGTGAGATAAAGCAGTGAGCTATATGGTCCAGTTGCTGTACTTAAAGGCAGAAGAGTTATGTGGATAACCCAATAATTCTCATTATATACAGTACGTCTGCCATGTAGCATAAACTGGGCTTGCATGAAACCTCAAAGTCAGTCTGGAATAGAGCACAGATGGTTTCCATTCTAGTCAAGTAAAGACTGGCATTGCATCTGCACAACATTCTTCATCTTGCAGGTGCCCATAAGCTGGTTCCATGCCACCATTTTGGATTGAGGAAATATGGGTGGCCTGGTCACCAGACGCTCGCCTGCACAACAGCACCCCCAGGCCTGACTCCATTTTGGGTCAAAGTAACCCAAATCTTGGCATGGTACTCGTAATCTTTTTTTTGTACCATTCATGGGGGTATTTAGGATCTCTCTCTGTCTGACCACTCCCCTCAGATCTGGTCATCATGGCTGGTCCTAATTGTAGCGTTAAATGCCCGGTGACACAGCCCTGAGGTGCACCAAAATCCACAAGCTCCTTCACCAAAGTGTTTTGATCCATGAAGGAGAGAAGGTTATGTAACTCGTGTTTCATATAATGAAACACATGGTCATCTCAAGCCTGAGGGAGGATGGAGAAGTGTTTTATGGACTGCATCTTTTGAACTTGGTTTTGTTTTATGCTTAATGGTTATGTTACTGTAATTACTGTAATTTGAGATGCAAATTAGGTATCGACATCAAGCCATACAACTGACATTTCAACAATACCTGTAGCATCATTCTGATACCTGCTGACTATCTGAATATTAACATGATGGCGCTAATACAGGTTTGATTTGACGTATGTTGGGAAATGGGTTTTGCTTATAGGTTTGTATCAGAAGGTTTCTACAGGTTACTTAAGAATTCGAGATGGCATGCACTGGACTGGAATTTACCCTAATGCTATTCTAATCATTTAGAATATTGGTACATAAATGTAAGCCTATTCAAGGAGCTGTTTTGTGTACGTAAACATTCCTGTTGTTCCATTTATGTTGTATTTTCTATGCATAAACAGGTGCACCTTCCTTGTTTTGTTTCACAGAATTTCCTGAAAGGACCATACTTTCACACAAAGTGCTTTTGGAAACCATGTATAATTTGCCATTACCACTTTGTCATTTAACTGACATGTATAACTGAATTACTTCTTTTTCTTTTTTTAAATCTCTGAAAATGTTTTTTTGACTTGTGTTTTACGCATCAGTTAAACAGTTTTCATTATCATCCCGGGTGTGTGTGAATGACTTCTTCCACACAAGTGTGAAAGATATTTTCATTCTGTACCCAGAATTTTATTGCATTGTATAATGGTCCATTTATTCCTAATGCTTACTCACTCACCCCTGTATTTGATAACAATTGTGTAAAACTGCTGTATTTTAAAATATTATGTCTTATTTGGGAGGCTTTTTAAGTAAATCATTCAAAGCAAACTGATGTTATCTTAATATCTACTAATGAAGATATCTCCTATGAAGTACAAAACATATCTTTTCTATGTTCTCCTTTTAGTGTACACATAAGGTCTTAATGGGGGATAATATTACACTTTTGTCTGCTCTAACAGTGCATACTCAGTTCAAGGAAAACATCGTATTTACTCATTGAACTTAAGTAAATAAGTTAGGAGAACAATGTGTTTCAGATGCAGTGAAATCCCCCACACTGCCCGCGGGCAGAAGAGACATACGGACCTCGTGAGTGTATGAACGCCTCGCCCATACTCCTACACTGCCAATAATATTGTGTGTAAATCCCTCCTCGAGCCTGATTTTTAGTACATTTCAGACATTCCGTCCTTACCTGACAGATATAGTTCTTACTGTACACTACACATGGATTCTGGGTAGAAAAGAGGAGACAGGGCAGTGTGTGGATGTGGATGAAATGGCTGGAAGTGTCATTCTTCACAGACAGCCCAGGGAGTGTGTTCTGAGCACAATTCCAGGAATACAGGTTTTGAAAGACAAAGCATCCAGATATGAGAAGTAGAAATGTCCTCTTAGAAGATATCAACTTTATTTTCTCAAATAAGTTCTGAGCTAGAATGTTAAATGCTTTTCCTGCATGGATGTTTTCTCTTACAGGTTTGTTTTGTCACATTATCAATCAATATAAATGCGTTTCGGCACAATGCTTCGAGACTTATCAAAAAATATATTCAAAAATACCCATGTATTTATTGTTCTTCCTCACGCCTTTTATAAGGGTTGAGTAAAAAAAGAAAGAAAGAAAGAAAACCTTGGTGCTGTACAAAGAGAGAAATCACAACATTACTTAACATCAACATGTTAATTGTTATCCCCACTGCAGTTAATAAGAAACTTAGACATTACGTTTACGGCTCATTGCCATTCACACATTTATGCTGTTGTGTCCGGCTAGTCCTGAGAATTTCTAGCTGCTTGGCTTTCATCCAGCCTTCTCTGGAAAGAGTTGTCTGCCCATAACTTAAAGACAGCAACCTGAAAGGAGCAACACAGACAATTTGTATTTAAATTAGAATTTGTACAGTCAAGTCAGTACTGCCGAGGTAACAATGAAGCTAATCCAGTAAACTAATCCAACCTACCTTGCGACTACCAGCATCCTGTGCAGGTCCTCGGCAGAAATGCTTTGAGGGTCGTCCTTACGCATTTCAACAAAGTCTTCCTCTACTGCCTAACGTTGGGAATAAAAGAAAGGTTAAATTAAAATTTCCTCTTGGTGTGTGTGTTGCCCTGTGATGGACTGCTGTTCCATCCTGGGTGTATTCCCAGACAATTCAGTCAGCCCTCATGCTGTGTGGATAGGGGCATCCACTAAACCTTAGTGCAAATATTTGTAGTTAAATATAGTTTTCATTTAGTGTTAACTCGTCCAAGTTGATTAGCATACTTAGCCTCTGTTCGGTTGCCTCATTTGCTCAACTTATTTAAAACATTCAGGGCTTTGTCCGGAACACAGCATTAACACACAGGAGGTGGAGAATACCCACTCCGAAAGCACTTGTGTTACAAGCAAGTTTTGTCTTGCCAAAGCTGCTAGACTTAGGAATCATATGCAGCACTGAATGAAAGGGGACCCTTCCAGCAAAAACTTTTTTGCTTTCATGACATATTTTTTAAAATTGCTAGGCTTAAAGGCTCAAAAATGAATGGCAAACCCACCAATTCAAATCTCCAATGCTATTAACTGGAAATTAACTGAAAGCACTGAGAGTGCGAGTTATTTTGAAACCAATGTACCCAGAATTTTATTGCAGCCTATAATAGCCTATTTATTCATAAAGTGAATTCACTTTTAATCCCCCATTTGCTAATGATAATAATATTTACTGTTTGCTGCCTCACAGCTCCAGGATCAATTCCCGGTTCGATCCTGAGCCCAGTTTCTGTCACATTCTCCCTGTATCCATGTGGTTTTTCCCCCGGTTTGTCCAGTTTCCTCCTACCTCCCAAAAACATGCTGGTAAGCAGATTGGCTATGCTAAATCGCCCTAGGTGTGAATAAGTGTGTGCATGTCTGCGCGTGTGTGCGGTGCCCTGCAATGGACTGGTGTCCCATTTCGAGTGCCTCACAGCCAGTATTCCTGGGATAGGCTCCGGGTCCACCACAAACATGACCAGGATAAAGTGCTTACTGAAGAAGAATGACTGACCATGTTATTTCATGTTGATGCTATGTACTTGTTTATTAATTTTACAGTGATTAATGTTTTTACACATGCATGTATCGAGCCGTTTCTGTTTGATACCTGTTTAACTAAAACTAATGGTTTCGGTTTAAGTTCTCACTAAAATTCACTAAAAGTCTAAACTGCTCACTGGCCACCAAACAAATTAATCAATTATGAGCACATGAGCATTCTCCTTAATGTCTACTGATTAGTCCACTCTCATCTACAGATTAAAGGCAACACACATGCAAGTTATTTATTTAAAAAAAAAAAAAAAGAGAATAGCTGACCTTAGTAATTTGGTCAGAGATGCTGTAGTCCAGTGAGCGAGCCACGGTGAGGTACACACGGTATTTGTTGAGCTGAGATGGAAGTTGTGCATGTTGTACAGTCTTCAGGTACTCCTCCAGGTTAGGGGGGCTCACGGTGGGACACAGATGTACCTGACAGTCACACTGAAAAACAGGAAGTTAACAAATCTAAAAACATGCACATGCATGTGTGAATCCTTCCCAGATCCTAACAAAAGTTAAGCAGTCTCTTTATCTGAATTATGAAAACTCAATTTGCAAGCAGCATGGCACAAAGAATTATTTTCATCATACTAACATAGTTAGCTAACTAGCTATATTAATGTCAGTGCAATAAACCATAACTCCTCCTTTGTGTCTTTTATTTGGTTATTTATTTTATTTTTCTTTTAAAAAAAGCTCTTTAATGTGAGTATTGATTCAGAGGCTATCGATTCAGAGATTTATGCACATGATTAAATACAGGATTATAATGAACATTATGTTAAGAGAAGGTTTTTGTTGATTTACAGTGATGAGCTTACACTCACCACCCACCTGAACCCCTGTTCATTCATCCATTTACCCGACCAGCCAATCACGTGGCATCAGCACAACGCATAAAATCATGTAGATACAGGTCAAGAGCTTCAGTGAATGGTAACATCGGACATCAGAATAGGGAAAAAGTGATCTCAGTGACTTTGACCGTGGCATGGTTGTTGGTGCCAGATGGCTGGTTTGAGTGGGCAGGTTCACAGTGTGCGCGAGTAGGTGTGAACATCACGGTACAAAATACTGGCGAGACAAATTTGCTGCTGAGATCATGTATCGTGAAATTTCCTTATTATTTATTTTGAGCGCTACCACTTCTTACAAACGAGTCTGCAGTAACAGAGGTAGTGGCATACAGACCATGAAGCTTGCACCTAGGTTTAACGAACTTAACTGCCTCGAAGCATGCTTATTCTATAAAGTTAAACTAATCAGAAGAAAGTGTTATGGCACACGTGTCAAACACAAGGCTCGCAACCTCATTTCATTTGGATCCTGTGAACTTGGGAAAAAAATAATGCTGAAACGGCCTGTAGTACACTACAGCTCAGCAATTTCACACTAACCAGAATTCACAGCAGACCTGGAGCATAGCCATCTGAAGGGCAGTTTCTGTACCCCGCTGTGCATTTAAGTGCTCTCCAGGTTTCCAGCACGGCTGGTTTGAAAGCAGTCTGAGTAAAAATCAACACCTGTGGGTTCAGTGGGTTGATAAAATAAAATAAAAATAAAAAAAATCACTGTTGTTTTTCGCATCTGTACAATTTAATTTTTTAAGTTACGTGCTCGAGCATTTCAGGTGGATGTCAGACAGCAGTAGGGACGGAGATGACGCAAATTGGTTAATTGTTTAAGGCATCTACCGCTGAACAATCTTTCCATGTTAATAACATTGTCATTGAATACATTTATGAACATGAGAAAGATTAAAATAACATGTTACTAACAGGGGAAAATTGCAACTTATTATAAATAAACTCCAACAGGATATTTCCCCAGCTCTCACCTCCATATCTCTGTGCTTATAGTGTATTTGCCTTACAGCTTTCAAACAGGAACAAAAAAACTGCATCATTTTCGCTGCTCTGATGTTTGATGTGAACATTAACCAAAGCTCTTGATCTGTATCTATATCTGCATGATTTTATCTTTTTATCTGCATGAATGGGATGATAAAACAGCCAGGGAGTCTATATTCAGGAATAATTGATTTTATACTGACAAGACTCATTTTGATTATCATATTTGGTCATTACTATGCAGCCCTACTTGCAAGTTTCATATTATTATTGCAATTCTTTTACAGAGCTAGTGAGGGAGTTAACCAGAACAGTCTGTACTGCTTTAATAATACTGGTCTTTCCAAACTCCAGTATTAAGCAGTGCTTTGTCAAGTCAAGTCATTAGCTGGATAGTCTGTCCTGGCCCCCTTCCCGTCCTTGTAGTGCAGCTGCAGCCATGGTAACTCATGAGCCACCACACAGGAATAGCACAGCACATTCCATACGGTGTTTAGCATCAGCGTGATGCAGCACCGAGACCCCAGCCAGAGAGCTGACAAGGCCTCTGTGGATTGAAACAGAAATATCAGCCTGTCTCTACAGCTGCCCATGGAAACACCGAGCAATGTGCTCATCAGTCTCCTGAGAGCGCACCACCACCCACCTCTTCCTAACCAGGAACTAAGAGCACTCTCCTTCCCGCTGGCCCTCTAGTGTCTGCATGAGCCTGACTGTGCAAAAACGACAGAAAGATGCACAGCCTGCTGTTCTTACCGGGAGCAGCGATCGGCCCTCGGACATGATGAGCACGTTAATATTGCAGGGGAATTCCATCTGATGGTAGTTGAAGTCGTAATCAACCTTCTGCCAGGAGATCAGGTTCCCCAGCGCTGTGATGTTCTGCACGCCTAGGCCACACAGATGCACAGAGCTTGATTATAGCATACATGAGTGAAAGTATGTGAAGCTGAATTCATGATACAAGTGCGAACAAACGAGAGCTGCTCCACACGTGTATGACTTGATAATAGCTTGGCTAAAATTCTGCTTGTACCAGCTGAATCATGTCTTTTTAACCAGAATTTTCTAGCCAACGGGTCAACGTGCATGTGCTATTTCTAATAATACACAACAATAGTGTGGAAAGGAATGTAGGTGATTTTTAGAAGCAGGAGGCACAGTGACAAATGCCCGTCTGAGTGACTCATGTAATGCAACACTGCAACTATTGTTTTGCCATACAGCATACAGTGTCAACACCCTACTTAAAGCAGACAGACGGACTTCCGTCACTCTGCACTGTGTCCTCAGCATGCGAGAAAAATATTATCAAGGTTGACATTCAACCTCCACTTTGAATCAACTGTTTTCCTTGATGTTTAAAATGCCACCATTGGCTATAAATACAGCACAAGCAAAGTAAAATCAATTCAAATAAACTGAACCAAATCTCTCTCTCTCTCTCTCACACACACACACACACACACACACACACACACACACACACACGGCAGAATGCCATGATGGGGAAAAAAACAGCTTTAGATTTTTTTTTCCATCATTCAACAGTGGCAGGTAATGTGCCTGTAAATCTAGTAATATGAATTAGCAGTGTTTGGATTTTCAAATGACAACCCTTCACACCTTCAGACACAACAGTTCCAGTCGAAGCCTGGTTTATGTTTAAAGAAAGAGGCTAAGAATGCATTCAGCTGCATGTTTTAAATCACATCTTTTAAAAACGTTTTGCACCCCGATACAGCAGCACATCTTACACTGAACATGAAACGACAGTGCTGTGACAGTGTTCTGACCTGTTGTGTCCAGTTGACCTTGCTCAAGCTGCGTCTCGTCCAGAACCAGAGAGGTGTTTCTGCCCAGCTGCAGAGCTCCGCTTACCAGCCGGTTGGCTGTGTAGTCTTTCCGTGGCACCATGCGCTGTGTGTTCATGTTGTGCAGGCTCATACACAGCCGATATGACTACACAGAGTACAACTTGATCATTTAGAGAATAAATATAGAGATGATTTAAAAAAAAAAAAAAAAATGAAGAAATATTCTATAACACCTATTCTGCAGTACTCACAGATGGCACAAGCTGCTGGATGATTTGGTAGAGCTGCTCTGTGTAGGGAGAAGTGTGGGGGCAGCCGCTGACATTCAGTGCAAATTTACCCAGAGGAAGAACATCTCGTCTGGCATACCTACAAGATGATTATGCATATAGAATGAGGAGTCCGGCTTTATGCATGTGTTACATTAGAAATTGACAATCTGACTAATCTCATGACTAATGTGTAATCATACGTAGTCTGAGACGTCCATGTAAGAAGGACAGAATAAATTGTTATAGGTTCACCACATACCCACTGCTCACTGTATGACTAATGTACAGATATGGCATACTTAAACATACTTAAGTAATGACTAAAACACGAAGGGGTGTGCTGTTAAAGACGGGGCGGTGTGATGCGTCCCGACACGAAGTGGAGTTACTGTTGCCACCCCGAAGTTTAATATTTTCCAATAATAGCATGTGTGTCATTCCTCTTGAACATGCAACATTTGCCATTTTATCATTTATTAATGAAAAACAAAAAATACTTTTTAACCAAATACAGTTGCAGTTAATGTTTTGGAACATCTGCAAAAAAAAAAAAAAAAAAAAAAATTACTTCTTATCATCACTCTTATTGTGGCATAAACGGTCATCCCCTATCCAGCCTCTCTTTTTTGTCCCTTGAAGTTAATAACAATTTAAAAAACAAACTAGCATCTCATATATTTTGGAGAAATTGAAAAGTAGAGGCTGGGGTCTGCTGTCCTGAAAAACCCTCACTGCCTGTTAAAGTGCTAACATCTGAGACTCCTTCTATAAACGTTAAACATCTCTGCCCAGAAAAGATCAAATTCACTATATCAGCAACTTCACGTTTTTCTTTGTTAAATATAATGTTTTTAATGTGGTTTTATAAGCCTCAGATTACTGCGAAGCATACCTCATACAACTCCCTGTAAATGAGTTTTTGCAATAAAGTATAACATCACATTAATATAAAACTGTCATTTGCCTTGCGGCAGTTATAGAAAAATGAATCATCACCGTCTGACTAGTCGGATTTGAGAATTCACCGGCGCTGTGGTATAAAATAAATATGACCATAGTAATGTCACTGATACACATGAGTTCAAAGATATTAGCAATTATAGATATGAAAGGATTTCAATGTTTGCTAAACTGTAATTTGTCCCATCATATCCAATCGATTTCTTTTAATAAATATAAGAGAACGTAGTAAATAAAGCTTGTACAGCAATTACCTTATAATGCTTATTATCCATAGTGTTTATTTTAAGTCTGTAAAATCGGATGTAGCCATGGATCAGTCCTTCGTTCTAATTCACAGTAATGGTCAAAAATAGCACACAGCAATTATACTTCTACACGCTGATCACAATATGTAGTTTCTTGAATTAGATTAAAACAAACTGCAGTAACTATTAAATAAACGACATGTTGTACAGCCACAGATCCTACATATTCGAATCACATCATAAAGCCAAAGAAGCTCAGGCTTTGTGTGCTGCTTTAATCCACTCACACGCCGGAGATGAGATGCAGAATGAGATACTCGGCTGCCAGCGAGTCACCGAGGAAGACGTGTGTGAGGTAAGTGAGCAGCTCGGCTCGGACTGAACTCATCTCGCTTATGACACTGTTTAAAACTGAAGAAAAAAAAAAAAGGTGTAGAGAAAGCAGATTATAAATCTTGTGATATTACAGAGCAATGCAGAGCAATGGAAATGTGATCCAGTCTTACAGGCTCCCTTGTCCTCTGAAACGGCAGAGGGCAGCAGTGGATTGTTGTGCTGCAGCGGCTCGGCGTACAGCATGTGTAGACGAGGCACGAGTGACGCAGGAGGACTGTGAGCTCTCTGCTCCTCCACAGTCTCCATGCTCTCTGTAGGGTCCAGGAAAGATGATGCTTCCCTACAGCACAGATTCTCTTTAAGTAAATACTGCCTTCTTGAAAACATAACAAAATGGAAAGTTCTAAAGAAATCATTACGAACAACCAAAAGCCCTACTTGTCTTCAGCTAGCAAGCTGAGAGCGGGGTCGACTGAGAGAATGCCAAAGACCTCCAGCATGTCGTTCAGTTTGAAGCTGTCCCACTCGTTGTATACCTGCCAGTGTTAAACAAACATATGGACAATGGTCACCTAGCTGATTACTGTAATAATATTAAATGATATTAGAAATTATGGACATTAAAAGCACTATACAGATAAAACTGAATTGAACAAATCAAAAACAATGGAGTACATGATGATGAAGCACATTACTTTTGCTGGACAAAACACTGCTCCTGAGCATTTCAGTTACAAGTTGTGGTGTTCTGTCCTCAAATCACCTGTACAAGATATTATTCAAGTCTGGCTAGTGCCAGATTGACTTTTTTCAGTGCTTCCACAAACCTGTGTGTTCCTGATTCTGAAAAGGCCGTCAGTCAACTGTGCATGTTAATGAGCCTCGTAAAACTCGTTTTGCCATCAACCAGATCGGCAGCAGGTGATGGGATTGAGTAGCACGCAATATATTTGTAGTATCAAGGTGTGTCACGGCACTATGAGGTTTATATAAACATACAGAACACATGAAAAACAAAAAAGGAAGAGAGGAGATAAATAAAGAAATAAAAATAAAAAAAAACACCAAATGAAACTTTAAAAGTCAATATAAAGTAGGATTTATTTTCTTTTTCTGGTTGCTGAATCTCCTCATCCACCACGCAACTACGAATTAAAAACTAACAGCATGGACACAGAAGCTGCTTGTCCCCGGCACCCAGGCTACTGATCTGTCCACCCATCAATCAAGTGACCAGGGTACCCTAAATTCACAGGAACAAGCAACTATGTTTCTCTCTGGTGGGTGTTATATGATCACTGCAATTTTTTTTTTATAAATAGGGAGTAAAACACATATATAAAGATATAGTGATATTTTTCTCTCATTTTAGGGCAACTGAATGGCAAGTAAAGGCACAAAGGAACTTACGCTGTGAGGGTATATTTGAAGGCCATAAGACTCCCTGTACTATGTGACTGGTACAAGAAACTTACTGGAGCAATCATCTTTGCAATGCACAGAACTGAGAAAATTCATTAAAATTCCACTTTCTGCTGTTGACGAAGATGTGGTCTGGTGTCAACTGTGCTTGCTAGTGTGAACACGGGAATTGAGAATTAAATTAAAATGCACAAAGTGTTCTACCTTAACCAGACAGGCTGGACCTCTCTCTCCAGGCAGAGGGAAGTTGAGATCTAGGGTAGATGAGCAGTGCGAGGGCGATGTGTTCTGACTAGGAGCTTCTGTCTCCAAACGTTTTGAGTCCACGTTCCTGTGGGAGTCGGGTACGTTCTGTGGTCCTATTGTGAGAGGAAACAATGTCAGCAAGTTTTCTGAGATGCTCTCGAACTTTCAGCTTTGTCTAATATACAACGTCCATCCGACCAGCCCTAAGACATTCTGTTAGGGGGACATGCCTAACTTTTTGAGACAATTCTGACCAAACTTATTCCACATGTGGTAAGAAAAAAAGATATTTTTACCGGAGGATTCTTCATTCTGCTGAGTCTGTGCATCCATCTCTTCATCCTCTTCATAGCTGCGTTTGTGCCTGTTTGGGGTGTAGGACGTGGAGGGTACTACTCGAGCTTGACTGGCACCAGCATAGCTGTTCACAGCCGTTAAAGACAAAGACTTCCCAACAGCAAATGACTTCTTGTACAGTCAAAATGAGATTTCTATGCTTGTCAAATATAATCAATAAACAGTTGTTTGACAGCTGACAGCTTTCCATCAAAAGGATATTTCCTTCACCCATTGAGCTTCTCCTGGGATAGGGACACAATAAAAAGTCTGTCTCTCCGAGGTGACAGTTTTTCTTGAGTTGAAATCCACCTGCTGACATTTGACACACATTCATGTTCACTTTAATAGTCTGGGTTGGTTAGTTATACACACTGTGCACTACATATCAAGAAAAAAAACACCTAATGCTATGTTTTACTTTAATAATGTCAGTGAGAACAGAGAAAAAGAAAAATTCTTTCAAAGCATTAACTGACAACACTTTGTTAAATAGAAAGGATTGCTTGCGTTATATATAACTCATTCTGCTGCAAAGTTAAAATAAACAATCCCTAAATGCTGCAAGATTGATTACTCACCCCACAGTCAGTAACATCTTTGTACTTTCCACATCTCAACACCTGAAAATTGAACACAAACACCAAAAATCAAGTCAAAACAGGCTTCATCAAGCATGTCCGTTCTGCACTAAACGGCTTCATGTTTGTATTTTACACAAGCCTGATCTTACATCATTTCCCTCCAGGAAACTCCCAAAGTACTTAAAAATGAAGGTAATGTGCCACTCTTTGTGTTGGACATGCATGCATTTATCCAAATAAAATAAAATCTTCAGGAGCTACAAATCCTGATAAAAAAGTATTGCCCATAATCCTGTAAATAAAATAATGCTTGCAGTAATATTTAACTGTGATGAAAAACAGTAAGCCATGAATGTGAGAAACCTAAAACTGCCCAACATATAGTTTATATAAAAAAAAATGGTCTTAAACTTTTGATCAGCTGATGACCAGCCTGTTTGAGTTTAAATGCAGTTTTTGTCTCTTGCTCTTGTTTCTTCTTTTGGCATTTTGAAGAAGTTCTTACAACCTGGTTATGATGATCCACCAGTGCGAAGTATGAATACTTGTAATATTTTCCCTGGTCTTAAGATTTTGATCAGGAGTGTGTGTGTGTGTATATATATATATATATATATATATATATATACATACCTTTGCATTTGTTGAAGGATCCACTGTTTCATAAACTCCCATGAAGAACTCAGGATCAAACATGTCCTGGACCATACAGCGGAACTTCACTAAGCTGTTGGGCTTCAGGTAGTGCAGAGGCACATCATTCAGAGAGGGAACCTAAACATCATCAGTGTGCATCAATTACAATCACACACATATACATACATTATACACACAAACACACAGATGAGCCGGGTAAGCAAACACACACCATTAAACACACACAAACAACACACAATAACACTTACCCAGGACTGTGCCTTGTTTACTTTCAGTTTCTCTTTGAAATACTCCACTGCTTTCTTCTCCCAGTCTGGACTGGAGCTGCTCTGAGCTGAAAACAGACAAAGTACAATGTATAAAACTAACAGCTCATAAACAGGATACTTTGTATTTCATATATATTGGACTAAGCTATACTAACTAGCATGCTACTAGTCTCTAAGAGACCACGCAGCCAATCAAGCTAATCATGCTAATTCTACTTAAAGCCACTGAAATGTACATAATGGCACAGAAGTACTTTGTACACACGTCAGTTTAGCTCACGCGCGTAAATTCAACCAGAATGTCAATGTGCTTAGCTAGCTAGATAGCAAGCTAACTGCTGCTAGCCAAAAGTTGTATGGGTAAGAATAGCACCGGGGCACAGCAATGCTTTTACAGGATTTAGTCGCTGGCTCTTACCAAAAATCCCATCGATAACACCCAGTGGGTTGTTGATCCAGTCTTCAACAGAAGGCATAGCCACAGGTCTTGGAAAGATGTAAAAAAATAATAATAAAATATAACACTCAAACAGTGCTAACAATGCTGCTCGCACGAAACTACTCCCAAACACGCTGCACAGCCCCGCACCCTCCGCCCAGTAGCGCACGCGATTCACCGTGGCGGGAAAATGACGTCGCGCACCACAGTCACGTGACCTACGACTCGCGCTCAGCAGCGTCTCACTGGCTGTGGTGACGTTACTCCACAGTGAAGATACACTACAGATAAAACTCCTTTTAATACTTATCCCAATGTCAAGTGGACTAATAAAATCAGTTTAGTAGACAAATAACACAATCAACAACTCCTCCTAAATGTGTTTATTTACACTATATGACCAAAAGTTTGTGGACACCTGATCATCATACCCAAACGTCAGTCTTCCCCGGAATGTTGCCACAAAGTTGGAAGCACATAATTGTACACTCCTGGGCAAAAAAAAGGTCTATTATTAAGCTTTTAACGGTCTTAACAACAACTCATTGGTCAGAAAACTATCAAGAATTAAACAAATGCACTCCTGAGAGCGCCACCATTTGCTCATTTACTTTTATTGCAGTGAACTGTTTGGTGAAAAGCTAGAAACAGGGAAATTCACTTACATAGTCTTCTTGTATGCAAAAGTAAAATCATTATAATGATTAATATGTTTGATGTAAAATTCAAACTAACATATGCCTGGGTGTACAAATTTAAAAAAAATCTTCTGGGATGTTTTTTTCTTAAAAGATTAGTCATTTAAAGAAATCAAAGATAAAAGCTATCCCATACTAAATTTCTTTACCCATTTGTTTAGGTCTGGCTAATTTCCTGACCAATGATTTGTTAAGACCATTAAAATCATTATATTTTGCCATTTTGAGCTTGGGCTTGGAGTGTATAGGATTTGTTTCTATGCTGTTGCATTACAATTTACCTTCTCTAAAACTAAGTGGCCCAAGCCTGTTCCAGCACGACAATGACCCTGTACACAATGCAAAGGCCATGAAGACATGGTTTGCCAAGGTTGGAGTGGAAGAACTCATGTCCTTCACAAAGCCCTGACCTCAACCCCACAAAGCTTTGGGATGAATTGGAACACCAACAGGTACACTCCAAATGCCACAGTCTCAGAGTTAGGTTATCATAACAGCAAAGGGGGCTAAGTCTGTTATGGGATTTCCAAAAAGCACATATGGGTGTGATAGTCAGGGGCCAAAACTTTTGGCTATATAGTATATCTGCAGTTATCTGAAAGATACAGAGACACAGCACAGACTGAACAAATATCACCTCCAAAACAGATAAACAGACTGCAATTCATTTCCAAAGCCCCCATAATTTTATTTTATTTTTTTCAAACTCATGCCCAAAAGAAATTGAGTTTGTAATGTTACAAAATGTGGAAAGGTTCAAGGGGTGAACACTTATGGATTATACTGTATATGAAATAGACTTAATTAGAAAAAAGGCTTAATTGGGATTTTATATGAGACTGATTAAATTTGGAAATGGATTTAATTGCCGTTATATATGAAATGGCTTTACTCACTCACTCACTTTCAAGAACTTCTTTATCTGGTTATAGGTCATAGTGGATCCAGAGCCTATCCTGGGAACACTGGCAGTGAAGTGGGAATACACTCTGGATGGGACACCAGTTCATCACAGGGTGCCAAGCACACACATTCACACACTCATTAAACCTGGGGCAATGCTGACAAACCTAATTGGGAATATAATGTCACATTTTTAGCCTGCTAGTGAAAGTTTTGCTGTCACATGCACAAGTACCAAATGCAGCACCATTACACAATAGACACAAACATAAAGTATACACGAGTAGTCATTGCCACAGCATTGAGGTAAATTGAACAGTTGCAAGCTGTTTAAGAATTACATTATCACAGTCATTAGCACATTTTGTCAGTAGCTGGGTTTAAGGCCCTGAATTTATTGCTCTATTTTGCTCCCTCGTGGAATAACAGAGACCAACTCTTTTTTCGAATCTTTCAATTCAGTTACGATACATAGGAGGATTTTAATTTCGAAACGATTCTCATTTTATTTGGTGCTTTGGAAGCTTTATCAGACCCGTCCTGGCCCAAGCCCATCTGTTTGACATCCCTGATACAGACATCAGGATTATGATGATGAAGATGATGAGGAAGATGAAGAAGGGCTGCACGTTGGCACAGTGGGTAGCACTGTAATGGACATCTTCAGGACTAGTTAATACTTATATTATATTTATTTATTTATTATATTTTGTCCTTGATATGCTATGACATTATATTTCAGTAGAAAGCAGTCACAAAGCTTTTGTAAACTCACTGATCGCTTTTTTCTCAGGTTCCTCTGATAGATTACTCTGGCCTAGCTATTTCCGTAGAGCTCTATCGCAGCTGTATAGCCTTACCCATCATTGTAGTAGTTTATGTTGACTGAGTGTGGATGAAATATGTGCTGGTGATTAAAAGCTCGGGATTCTCGGTCTGTCTGACGATTACGGAAGCGCTTACTGAACTCTGCTGGCTGAATCCGGCAGTGGGAACAAGCTACGTGTAATATTTGATTAAAAATGGCTGAAAGGAAAAGCAATGTCCCAAGCTCCAGCGCCAACCTGCTCTTTTCCACAGCTCCAGAATTTAATTTTAATCTGCCGTTTATTCCGGTCAGTCAAGCCACTGACCCAGCAGTTTTATCCGGAGGTAAGAGAAAGAGCTGAAGCTGCAGCTCGGAGTGTTAGGGCTAAAGCACTGATGCTAGCTAGCCGCTTCAGGTCCGCCTGAGCTAACTGATGACGAGTCCCAGGGGTTATTATTATTATTATTTTTTCCTCAGACATATCACAGATGTCACCGTGGGTTACTTGCTAATTGGTAAAGCTAGTGGGTTATTTTATTGACTTATTATTTAGAGAGTATTTTTTTCCGTCCAGATAAACTGTTGTTTGTATTCAGCCGGTGAATTTAGCTTGTTGCTAGCTAGCTAAATGTCAGTTTGGTTTACTGGACCTGTGTACACTTTTTTTTTAAAGCATTTCTTAAATCTTCGACTTCAAACGTCTACTCTGAAAACATTTCATTTAATCTGTAATGAACTCATGGTAGATATACGGGTCATGGCTCGTAGTTATAGAGCTGTATAGAGTCATATTTGTGCCACTAAAATGATCAGTTTCAAAACTGTTAACTTTTAAAATTTGACTTTAGTCGTATTGAGGTTTAAAGTGTAAGTTTAAAGCATGACAACACAACACTTTAATGTTCACTTAATGAAATGCAGATGATAAGAAGTCATTTCTGGATCAGTAAATTAGTTGCAATATCACAGACTGAATCTTGTTTTTTTTTAAATTGTTTGTGTTTTCTATTGTCTGAATTGTAGTAATATATTAATTTGAATCTGAATTGGATTAGCTGAATCTGATGCAGTATGGCTGCAAAATTAATGCAAAAACCACGTCAGCCTACATATAAATGAAATTGTCATTAAGTAAAATTTCAAATTAAGTATAAAAACTCAGATTTATTAAATTCATATACAAATCCTAGTAATGCAAATATCATTTGAAGAAGTGGTGCGGCGGGTATCGTTGCCACCTCTCAGCTGGATCCGTGGTTTGATCCTGAGCTCGGGTTAGTGTCTTGTTCTCTCCGCGTTTGTGTGAGTTTCCTCCAGGGTCTCCGATTTCCTCCCAATTTCCGTTAATGAAGATGACTGAATGTTTCTGTCATTCATTAGTTGGTGTTGACCTGGAAGGGATTTTATCCATAGATCGGACCGAAAAGACAGTTTACCAATTTAACATACTCATTATTCTTTATATTTGGTTTTCAAACAAATTAAACTGTGAATGCTGTGTTGTTTTTCTGTTCTCATCCAGATGATGTGAGTGAAGTTGGTGAAGAAGACAGCTTTCTTGGTCAGACCTCATCAACCGCACCTCAGCCATCAACGTTCAGCTATTTTTCGGCCTCTGGGGCCAGCGGTGATCCGTTTGCTTCAATAGGGCCCAAGCCGTACCTGCCTCCTGCTTCTACTGTTGTCCCAACAGCTGCTTCTTCAATAGTGTCCAGTGCTGCAAGTCTGCCACCAACCCCTCCGATTTCTAATGCAAACTCTCCGCAGCAGCAGTATGGCAACGCAGTTTACCAGAACCCCATCAGCACACGCACTCCTTCACCTAACGTGACGGCTACTCCGCCTCCCCAGGCCAGCCAACAGCCCTTTAATCCGTATCGTCACACAGCCACAAGTAGCAAAGCTAGCCCTTATATCATGGCTCCTGAGCTACAGCAGCAAGCTCCTCATCAGATACCACAACATCTCAATCCCTACTCTCAGACCCCACCACCTCCCACGTTCCCATCCGCACCCCCATCATTCACCCAGGTATGTCCTCTTGTTTCTCAGATTTTACTCTTACTGATTAATACAGCGGGAATGAACATGACTACAATGTACAGTCCGTAAGGTTCCCATGAATGACTGGAAAGTTGCGAGTTTAAATTGTACAACTGCAAGAGAGCCACTATGGGGCCCCTGAACAAGGTCACAAGGTCCTTAATTGTATGATTGACCTAGCCTAGCATTGTATTCTGCTTCACTTGAAAATTAAAGTTTGTTTTTGTATTAATCATTTCCCCCCCACATACTATTATTTCTGATTTAATGATTTAATGGGGTGGGTCACATGACAAATTAATATTAGTAATGTGATCCATTACATCACATTATGCTTTTCTAAGATATCAGGGGTATTGTCAATACCAATTTCTGTACCACAGATACTCACACTAACAACTAAGTAAGCTGAAGGGAATTTAAAAATATATTTTTGTGCAGAACATTTCATTTTCTTTCCATATCAGGGTTAAAATATTGTACATATATATACATACACACAGTGTATCATGAAAACAAAGTCTAGTGATGTATGTTTGCCATATTACCCACTGCTAGAAGTGAATCTTTGAGTATCACAGTATTTGATATTACTCAGTTACTCTGTTTGCAGTGTTAAAACAGGTCTTTCTGTCTCACTGTGACATCATTTTCCACGGAGCTATACCCATGTCCTCAGTATTGTGCTGTGTTTCTCTACAGCTTCCCCCTGCACAGGTTCCTCCCCCACCTTCAGGACCCAACATGGCAGGACCTGTGGTTCCAGCCAACCCCATGATGCAATACTCATATAATGTCTATGAGCCTGTACAGCCTCACTGGTTCTACTGCAAACAAGTGGAGTCCAGGAAAGTTTGGCTTCCCTTCAGTATCCTGGATTCCGTACGCCTGGAGGAGACTTTTAATTCTGGTAAGCAGGAAATAGTTGAAATATTACACTTTTTTACTTGGTCCAGGCCCATTTTCATCAGTGCTGCATATTTTCAGTTATGCGCTTTGAAGGTTTGTTAAGAAATGCTGGATACAGTTCACAAAATCACTGATGTTTCAAAATAGTTATTTTGATGATTGTTTTATTAAGCACAGACTCTGTGTTCTCAGTGCTTGGGTGATTTCCACTCTTTTTTATTTTGTGTGTGTGCGTGCGCCAAAGATTCATTAATATTTTCCATCTCTGTATTTCTGAGCATGAAATAAGTCAGTTTCACTAGTTACAAGCATTACCATTTTGGTTGTAGCAAATAGTTTTTGCTTTTTGATTCATTTAATTATGTACTGTATGAAACGAAGTTTCAAACAAAAAGTTTTAATTTTATTCCAGTAAACACCCTTAGAAAAAAAAAACTGTGTAGCCCTATTCGGATGGGATGGACATTTCACATGCTTCCTCTGTGGTAAAACTCAAGTCCAGATGGTAGTTAAACTACTTGTACAGCCAAGAAAGTTGGTGAGATTCCTCCAAAGCTTTTATCATTTTGTGATTCATGAAGTGGCTGCACTAGGTGACTAAATATGCTGATTAACAGCAATCAAAAAAACTTTTTTTCCCCCAATGCAAGAGGCAGAATCTGCCTGCAAAGTCACAGATGTGGCTATCCGGATGTGACTGCAATGATCAGACGACCGGAGAGTAGGTAATTTAGTCTGTAATTTTATAAGGAAAGGATGGAAAAAAACACAGACATGGCCAAATAAAACCAGAGCAGCACCTGCGAATGATGGAGTCATTCCGGTTCCCCATGTTAATTGAATCCTGTTTGAACAGGGCTTATGCCATATTTCCATGATAATAAAAAAACATCATAAGAGCTCAGAGAGTACAGTGTTCAGTATTAAGCTTGGGAGTTGTGTGGTAGATGGAACTATTTGTTGTTTATCTCAGTGTTAGAGGAATAAATATTGCCAGTATAACATAATCATGCTATAGATCAAAGATTGATTCAATGCCCTAACCATGAGTAATACAAGCATCAAAATATTTTGTATACTTTGATATCTCAGTCCAGCCAGACCCGGAGAATGTGATGGTGACTACAGATGGTGCACGCTATGACGTGCAGCTTTATGACCGCACTCGCACTGCAGTGTACTGGGAGGAGGAGCCAACCGAGGTGCGCCGCTGTACCTGGTTCTATAAAGGGGACACAGACAGCCGCTTCATCCCCTATTCCGAGGAGTTCAGTGACAAACTGGAGGTATTTCACGTCGCTAGACAGAAATTCTTTCTTGATGATTTCAATGGGGTCACTAAGACGGTTTCCAGAACTGTATTTCTTTTTGTGTTGTTGCTGTACTCTGATGATTCGTACATGATTTAGATGGAGAAGAGAAGTGTGTGAGGCTATGGAAATATTTGTCCCTTTTAACAGGCAGAATATAAGAAAGCCGTTTGCACTAATCAGTGGCACCGCCGGCTGGAATTTCCTTCAGGGGAAACAATTGTTATGCACAATCCAAAGGTATGCTGCTCATATTAGTCTTCCATGCATCTTCTTTCATGGGCTGTGTGCTAAAGAGCTCTTTTGTCATGTTCATGTAAAATGACATTGGTACCCATTTCAGGTCATAGTGCAATTTCAGCCAACAGCCACGCCTGACGAATGGGGCACCACGCAGGATGGTCAGACTCGGCCCAGAGTGGTGAAGAGGGGAGTGGATGATGATCATGATGAAGTCCCAGATGGTGAGTGGAACCATTTAATCACTCAGTTCCTACAGTCACTATATGTATTTTTAAATTTCAGTTCTGTAGTCCATCCTATTCTTAAACACACACACTTTTTCTGCATTCACGGATTGCTTTTCACTGATATCTTGATGATTTCTAGGAAGAGGTACTCTAAATGCCATTTTTTTTGTACATACCACTGTGTTTGTATGCATTGTTTATATGTAGTGCTTACTCTGAACTAGCTGTATGGTGCACATAGCTTGTGAACAAGAACTGATCTTAAAGATGCGTTAGTAAATGTTTTAAGTAAACATATAAAGAACGTTGCAGTCTTTTCCCTAGTGGTTAGTATGAAACAGCTATGGTACACCACGTTGCAATCTCTTCTCTAGGTGAAATGCCACAAGTGGATCATCTGGTATTTATGGTGCATGGCATTGGCCCAGTCTGTGATCTGCGGTTCAGGAGCATGGTGGAGTGTGGTAAGATAAAAACGCAATCTAGCAGACATGTTTTTAATGGCTAAGTTGGCTGACAGTATGAAACTCTAATAAGCCAGACAGGGACTTTTGGTTTTGTCATGTAATAACAATGAAAACTATGTGTGTGTGTGTGTGTGTGTTCCATATGGCTCCCAGTGGATGACTTCCGCAGTGTTTCCCTGAAGCTGCTGCAAAGTCATTTTAAGAAGGCTCTAGATGACCGTGTTATAAGTCGTGTGGAGTTTCTGCCTGTGCACTGGCACACAGCCCTGCATGGAGATGCCACAGGAGTGGACAGGTTCAAGTATTCGATTCAGATGCATCTTAAAACTGTGCAGTAATGTACGGACATTGACATAATGTAAAGCATTTCCCAATTTAAACATGTTTTTAACCCCTAGCACAAGTTACTCTTCCTTTAACATGCTGGACCTATATATAACAATAGGTGTCTAGTGACAAAAAACAAACTGTTGCTATAAAGAGGGAATATATCTGTGCACTCATGCCAAGCTCACTGAAATAGCTTCTTTTTTCCTTGTTTAGGCGGATAAAGAAGATCACTCTGCCCAGCACGGTGCGCCTGCGACACTTCACCAATGAAACCCTCTTAGATGTACTATTCTACAACAGCCCAACCTACTGCCAGACCATCATGGACACTGTCGCTTTTGAGATTAATCGACTTTATGCACTGTTCATGCAGCGAAACCCAGAATTCAAAGGGGGTGTGTCAGTAGGTGGACACAGTCTAGGTATAAATGTTTCTCCTGCATGAATAACCTACTCTGTAAAACAATTTATGATGTCTTTTATTCTGTAGTTATATAGCACAACTGAACATTTTCAGTTTACTTTTGCTTTATTGTAACCTGTAATTGTTCTACTTGTAGGCTCTTTGATACTTTTCGACCTACTGTCTAATCAGAAGAACCCATCTTCTGCCTCAACTCCAAACGGGAATGCCCAGCCTGAAGTAAAACAGGTATTTCAGATTAGTATCAGGTAATTGATCAATCTAGCTCCCTTGCTTACTGCTGAAGTACGACTCCAGTGAAAAAGATTGAACTGAATAGAGAGATAAGCCATTCATTGAATATATCGCACTCATGATTAAAGTAGACTATGGGTAAAACTTTCTTTACCATTTCTGAGGCCCATTATATGTTGTGAACTGGTGTGCGCATCAGCTGTCCCTTGCTGCACCTTTGGATCTTTTGGAATATTTAACAGTGGGCACTTTTCACGTCAAACTGGGTGACCAGTCTCGCTTCTATCACTCATCTCTGAGATACGTCTGGATCGCATACTAATTATGGAATGGCNATAATCAAGTTTGAAGTGGGTGGAAAAGCCATCGTCATGATTCAACAGTTTTCCAAGCATAATCAGCACAATCGACTGCTCATGTTTCAATAAAGGCACAGTGTGAGGGGGGAAAAATGAGCTTTTGTCATTATTTATAATGCACAATTGCCTAACATGGTTACACAATGACCTGGTGAATGTCATTTCTTCATTTTGCCAAGCACGAGTGTTAGTCTCTTCACTAATTCCTCTTTTGCCAGTGTTTCTACAGAGGAATACACTGAGAATTGTGGCCCTAGTTATATAAACGAGCAAAAACAGGCATGTAAATAACCATTCATGGTTACTGTGTTGAGACAGGGTGGAACCAAACCCCCTTGAATGTGTGTACTGTCTTACCCTGGCTGAAAATTATAAAGGGAATTGTGTTAGAAATATACAGTTAAAGATGATATTGTTTCTGCATACAACTGTTAGGATGGCACTGACCTAGTGGTTTATACGTAAGGGCATAGATGAGGTGGATTTTGTATTTCTCTGTCTATAATTGAATCTAGTGCTTCAGAAAGAGGTGTTTATGTTGGGTTTAGGCTTACTTGCTCCAGGTCTGTAACTACTGAACACTCCCATAACACCAGAGTGAATGAATGCCTTGTGTTTGTGGTAGGTGAGTCCTCCTGTCTCCCAGGCCACTGAGGTCTTTAGCCCGGCTGCAGCAGAGGAAGCAAAGGAGGAAGAAGAGGAGACTGCTAATCTGTCATCTGTTCTGGAGCAGCTTGGTCTGTCTGAGTACCTCAGCACCTTCGAACAAGAGAAGATTGATGTTGAGTCACTGGTAAGAGCAAGCTTCATTTCTTTTACTTGTGCATTTATTCATTTGCTAAGTCATCTTATAGTGTCATTCTCATTCTCTCTCTCTCTCTCTCTCTCTCTCTCTCTCTGTGCAGCTTATGTGCACAGTGGATGATTTGAAAGAAATGGGTATTCCTTTGGGGCCACGAAAGAAGCTTGCAAAGTTTGTTAAAGAGAAGGCAGCAAAGCAGGTAAACATCATGTTCTGTAAAGCAAGTGCTGTTTGTGAGTTCTAACTAATGCAAATATTTTAAACCAAATGTTTTTTTTTGGTCATTTTTTGTCATTTTCAGGCTGCACAACAGGCTGCAGGAGAGAAAGTTGTAGCTAAAGAAGACATTAAAGAAGTTTCAACCCCTCAACACACTGAATCAGTCACAACTGTTGCCCGTTCCAAAGTCCCAGTGGGCAGGCTTATGTCCTCCATGCATGTGGATTACAACTGCTTCGAAATTGGCACTGGGCAGGTAAAGTTCCAGGCCTATCTTTATATGATTTATGACCAATGTACCTTATTGTGTCCATATACGTTATTACTTTATTGTTTGCAGCCCTGCCGAAAGCTTACTGTAAAAATATTTGCTTAATTTCCTTGTTACTACAGCCAGTGTTTCTGACACACAGGTTATACAAGTGGTATTTTGTCACTTTTTTTTTTTAAAGCACATTGTAGTTATTAATCTGGTTAGAGATAAAAATGGCGTGAATGAAGCTAGTGAAGTTAGGGGGAAGTGGGGAGAGTAGAACAGGAACTAACAAGACAGAAGAACCTGATCTGGTAAATCTCCTCCTTCCCTGGGGGGTTTGAAAACTTTGTTGTACAATTTGCCATATGTATCTAAATTAGTGTTGCAGCCACAAAGGAGCTCTTGATATTTACACTCATTTTATGCACACTTCAGGGTTATAGTGGAGCACATAACCATAACTCCTGACCTAGACCAGTTATGTTTCTTATTTTGTGTGAGTGAAAGTCAGCAGTTGTTGGCATTAGTGCTTTTTTTTATTATTAAAAGAGATTTTTTTCCCCTGTAGGTGTCTGTGGTGTATCATGGTCTGGACTTCAACCCTGTCAATTTCTTTGCACTTGGCTCTCCAATTGGCATGTTTCTGACAGTGCGAGGGGTGGAGAAACTTGAGGAGACCTACCAGCTCCCCACCTGCAAAGGCTTCTTTAACATTTATCATCCAGTATGTTTCAGCAGATCCCAAAACATTTTGCAATGTCATGACAAAATCAAGCCGATATTTTGTGTGCATGCCCATTGTGAATTCAGTTAAAGTTTTTGAAATGGTGCGTTGTGCTCCAAGTACACTGGCAGCTCACACTTGTTAGTTCACAACCTTTTCGAGACAATCAAATGTTCTAAATCTGAAGCCCAGTTTTCCACGTGCATGAAAATGTCTAATGTCATTGAAGTACATGACTGCTAACATTGGGTTAACTTGCCATATTCATTTAGTTTATTGATGATGATGATGTTACAGGGTATTAGATTTTTTTAAATGGAAATTAGGTCTGTGCCAGATATCCGATTGGCTTAAAATGTAAAATATTCTCTGTTCTCAGTTGGATCCCGTGGCATACAGGCTTGAGCCCATGATTTTACCAGATATAGAACTGGAACCGGTTTTGATTCCTCATCATAAAGGGAGGAAAAGGCTTCATCTTGGTATGTATGACAGAATTATTTGTATTTCTCATTGCCTAGATCTGGTTACAATTAACAATATTTTACTGTGTTCAGAATTAAAGGAGAGTCTGTCCAGAATGGGTTCTGACTTGAAGCAGGGCTTCATCAGTTCTTTAAAGACTGCGTGGCAGACCCTGCATGATTTCGCTCGTGCTCATACCTCCTCTACAAAGCTGCATGAACAGCTGGCCATAGTGGCCAGTCAGATAAAAGAGGAAGAGGAAATGCAGAACAGTGAAGGTGAGCTTTGAGTAGGTGTGCAGAACGTTCGGTTTTGAAGACCTTGTTCATGTTGATGTATAACTAAAATTTTCTCTGTAAGATTCTTAGTGAATCATAAATATTTAAATGTCTGTGTGTATAGCTGAGAATAAGCTAGTGACAGAGTCTCCTGAGCCTGCAAAGGAGGAAGAGACTCGGGTGAAGGTGGGCATGCTGAATGGAGGACGTCGCATTGATTATGTCCTGCAGGAGAAGCCCATTGAGAGCTTTAATGAATACCTCTTTGCTCTCCAGAGTCATCTATGTTACTGGTATGTGGTGTACAGCACAATGTCCATTTATATAATCAAATAAGTTGGTATCCCTTTTTTTTTTTAACTGAAAATTCTTTCTTTCTTCCTCCCCCATTTCCTAGGGAATCTGAGGACACGGCTTTATTCTTCCTTAAAGAGATCTATAAGACCATGGACATCTGGCCAGAGCAAACGGCGCACTGATCTGATAATTAAAAAATAAAGCACATGAAAAGTCAATTAATGCGGTTTTGAACTTTCCAGGAGGGCCTGCCTTGGCAGTTGAATCACTTTTTCTTTTTTTTTAATTCCTATTCTTTTTCTTGTATAAATAAGAATACATAAGTATTATTCTATATATCTTAAATTAAGAAACTGAGAATTATAGACTGGTGTTAAGTTCCACCATACATCAGCATTTTTATAGAGCTGTGAAAGACTGATTATGGTTCATCAGCCTTCATGAATCATGGTAGTAACAGAAACTTTACTGCCTTACGTAAGAAAGCAAGTCTGTTGTATGTAACCAAAACCCATTCTCCACACATTAAACTGATTTTGTCCATTCTGTGTTCCTGTGACTGACAACTGGTGTATTATAAATATTGTTGACAATGGAAATGGTTACAAACAGGAGTCAACACAAAGCTGAAAGACTGCTGTCCCTCTTTATTTAAAAATGTCGAAGTTGAGCCTTCAGCATTGCATTGTGCTGTTGTTTTAGATGCTACAGGTGCCTGGCTTGTATTAGCAGCCTCTGTTGTATAACTGATAAAAACATGTCCTTAATGGAATCTAAATGGCTACTGGGTATTAATAATGGTCAGCAGTTAATTATTTAAAAATATTCAAAACCACTTGGGATTAAGTGAGTATTTACCCACTTCAGATAACCTGAACACCACAGAGTAGCGCCGCACTGGTTCAGCAGCTCAATCTGGCACTTTTTGAATTGTCACTGTGCATACTGTCTCGTACAGAACGAGTGTTCAGTCCACTTCTTCAGTATAATTCTTCTTAGCACTTTGTTTGTATCCGTTTTCAACTGACCGTCTCTTTCAGTTGCATCACCTGGCTCATTAGCACAGCACGAGTTTAATACTAAAAGCAGTAAAAATGTAACAATATGTTAAACAATGACATTAAAAATAAGGGTATGATGACCAGTAACATGCCTAGGTTAGGCTATGAATGTGCTTGAACATAAAAACACCAACTCAGCTGGTCATTTTAAATGAACAAAAAAAGCAAATAAACGGACCTTCGGAATACGAGTAACATGGTCACTGCCACGGCCTTCACACAAACACAACGTGGGTTCCCATACAGCACTTCAGTTCATACACTTTGTCCAACCATATTTATTGGTAGTTGATCCTTGTGATTCTCCATTTTAGTTTCTTCTGCATTATTTCAGAAATAATTTTCAGTGTTAATGTAGCAAGATCTGGACAGACCTCAGCGGGCTAAATTCTGCCCTGCTGAAATGCACCAAGGCTGTGCTTCCTGTGAGCAGGTTTACTGCAAGTGTTTCAATCCTCTGGCCTGCCCTGACTTTTGTAGGCCTGCTTGCGGAGGTGGTTTTCGATCTCCTCACGGAACACCAACATGCCCAAATGAGAATGAGAAGCTTCATTCATGGCTTTGGACTGGATGCACATGCGGTACTGTTCTGGCGTTAACTCATCTGCACACAGCTTCTCATGCCACAGGTGGAAGAGACCTGAAACAGGCGTGCGCATCACGATCAGCTCGCTCCTCAGATACTTCCTGTACAAATGGACATCCTCCACTCCCCAACCCTTCACTTCCAGATCAAATCCTCCTGGAGGATAATCAGAAGAAGAAAGCATGATGCCACAATAAAAAAAAAAGAAGAAGAAAACATTTACATAAATCAGATAATGTTACTCAGTTGCATGGCAGCTCACCGATAGTGAGGAAGTCCGAGCGATACTGACACGTCATGCCAAATCCAAAGTCCCTCCAGAATCCAGCATCTTTTTTATGAATCTGTAAATGATGCAATACTGTTTAGAATATTAAATACAAGTTTATTCAATCCACAGAATAAAGGGAATAAATTATCTGGCTACATACCAACTGATGTTCAATGGGTGGAGCCAATTCAAGATTTCCATATACTATGGCAGGATTGTATAAACTAAACACAACCGGATAGAACACTCGTTTCCCTTTAGTGGAAAGAAAATGGATACATGTATAGAGGAGGATAAACTAAAACAGGATAAAACCACACACACACACACACANTAGTATTCCTAGCCAAGTATCCAGACGTGATAGACACAAGCACATTTATAGATAAACTACATACCAGGGGCTGTATTGAGACGGCACGTGTTGAGGAATTCAAGCGTGAAATAAATATCTACATCGCAGAAAAACATCAACACATCAGTCTCTTTCTTCCATGCATGAGCACCAATGTCCAATCCTCTGCCACGGGAAAACTCCTCGTCCACAGGGATAAGAGTGTAGTTGGTGAAATTCTCCTCACTTAGAAAAACGCAAGTGACAGTTAGATGAATACAAATAATGTTAAAGACAAATGGACATCCTTTAGAGTTTGATGAATTCTGAACTATGGATTATTTGGTTATATCTCCCCTGACAACCAGCCAAATTTTTTACAGGCTATGCCGAAAACAGAAATGTAGCACAACACAAACCTGGACATTTTTCGTAAGGATGATGTCACCTCTTGCAAGCCCTCTTCCCCAAAGTAGACCACTGTAAGATGCACTCGCTTGTCCTGATGTATACACACCTCCCTACAGAAAAATGTGCATATTAATATAATTATTACTGAACTCTCTCTTATTTCAAGATTCAAAGAACTTTATTAACCCCAGGGAGAAATTGCTTTGCCATGTTTCAACTGCTCTCAAGCAAGCAAGCAAGCAAGCAAGCAAGAAAGAAAGAAAGAAAGAAAGAAAGAAAGAAAGAAAGAAAAATCAAATATACACAAAAATGAAAAAAGTAAATCAATAAATTAAAAATGAATAAGGAAGCATACCAATAATGATGAAGAACTGTACCAGTGAAGATGATAGTTTATTTCAGGGGTGAAGTTAATTGAAGTGCAATGGAATGACAAATGTTGTTATATAGTATGTAATGCCCACTAATCTTATTATTAATATATAGGCAGTAATAATAAATTTGTATTGCACATGAAAGTCCCTTATTGCAGATGAATTGAACATGTACACATGAAAGTCCCAGCACTTATAGAGAGGAGATGTACAGCTTGATGGCCGATTTTAAAACCATTTGACTTTTTTTATTTTGCAGTATTAAGCAGTTATAAATACTTAAGACAGAGTTAAGATGAAAAAAAACACCTTCCAGCCACTACTGACATATGGCAAAGATCTGCACACAGACTGCTCTATTTCACACATCATTAAATCTTGCAATATACTTCTCAGCATGCCTGAAATTGCTGAATATATAAATCTATATCTATCTATCTATCTATCTATCTATCTATCTATCTATCTATATATATATATGTATGTATGTATGTATGTATGTATGTATGTAAATTTATGTGATTTTTTTGCTGGGTTAACATAGCTGTACCTATTAAAACCCAATTTATCCAGGTAACTTACTCTACAGACTTTATTCCTCTATGCTTACCTGAAGTTGTGTAGAAACTGAATAAAAGCTTCTGTTCTTCCTGACAGAGGAACTATAATATTAATGATTGTGCTGCGTGTGTCCACAGATGTGCTCCTCACTTTCATTAAGGGACCAAAAGGACGGAAGAGGGTTACGTGACGGAATTCGTGTGAATTTTCCTTCGCAAAGTACAGCTCGTACAATGTGCCTTTGTCCCGCTCAGTCCTGTAAAGCCCTAGAGAGCATATAAAAGTGCAGTCAAACTACACAATTCTGAAACGCAAATATGTAAATGTTCAGCTCATACAAACAAACCCCTAGACCCCTATAAAAAAACGTACACCAAAAAAAACAAAAAAAACAAATACAAATGTCCACAAATATAAAGTAACTCGACATGATCAGTTCAAACTTCTTACCTTCGACAAAGTGGCTCTCTGTGAAGGTCTGCCTCTGCATGGGGATGTCCTCCTCCTGGCCGTCCTCTTCATCAGGGTTGTTTAGAACATCCAGACCTGCCTCAATCACCTCCACCAGCTCATCTCTCCGGTCCTTGCGTACAGGCTTTTCCTCAGGATGCCGAGTGAGACCCATCTCCAGCTGATAAACCTTTGTGGTGGTGAAACTTTCAAAGGGCACTAAAGCATACTCGCTGGGGAGCCTTGCTCCTGTATTCACCTCAGCCTTATCAATCTGCGAATGCAGGAATTCCAACAGGTCACTCGGGTCCTGATCTTTGCCATCGACCAGCCCCTGTAGTCCAGGGCCCTCTTTTCTCTCCTGCAGGCTCTTCAGCTTGTCATTCATCTCCTGCAGCTCCTGTTTAAGCTGTGCAATTTGCCTCTTGAGGCTGGCTGCTCGGCTGAGGTGCCGCTCCTCTTGCTCCTGGAGCAGTGCCTGAAAATATTCTTTTCCATAAGGTTCCACTCCGAGACCAGGCAACCCATGGCTCACATCTGCAGGTGGTGTACACTCCAGCAAGTAGGCAAAGAAGAGGAAGACAAGAAGCAAAAATATACCCAGAAGGAGCCAGCGCACCCGGCCTTGCAGTGGCAGCCCTCGTCTGGGCATAGCGGGGAGAGACACACAGTTCTCCTGATCAGCCACACATCTTCAGGTCTGCTCTGGCAAAACCTCACTTTAGACACAGAAACGTTTAATCCATGACACATTTATAAAGACTTCATTTTGTGTTAAACAAATTCAGTAAAAAAAGAGAAACAGAGAGCGGGGAGTGCAGTGAAGTCATACTGCTGCAGTCATGCTGCATTCCTAAGGCATTTTAGTGATCATATTCAGATTCCTCAAAAAAGTGCGAATATACCGCTGGCAAAGCTGCCTCCCCATGTTTACCTTGATCCAACTCAACAGGAATGTGGCATCTGGAAAAGTATTAGAATTGACATTAGAGTTAGAATGAACAAAAATTGATCTTTTAACCTTTGTGTTCTGTTTGGGTCAAAAAGACTCATTTAAATCTTTTTTTTTCTCTCTCAACATGAAGAAAAAGGACAAGTTGACTTTTAATGCATCTGCCATACCCTCCTCTTTTCATCTTTTTATTACAAGGCTTATTTTCGGGCCAGTTTGACCCAAGAACGAAACGGATTACAAAAAGCGTCACACATTAATTGACACCAAATGCTTTCAAAAATAAACCAAAAAAGGTGAAGTCACTCTTTGTTCCATCACCTCCATGTCTTATCTGCACTCCCATCTGATAACACACTGCTAATAATAAATGCAGGAGCAAGCCCAGGCATGAGAAGTAGTTCCCCCCTCCAGATGTATTCAAGATTTCTCAGTTCATATATTATTATCTGTCTCAACTGCCCCAAGTCAACATGACCTGTGAACAGTATCCCAGTATCCAAAACAGAAAGGTTAAATATGAAGCTGGCCAGAACTACAGCACAATATGATGTTTACAGAGAAAATAACGTGCAGTAAAAATGTTAATATTTGCACTTAGACAGCTAATTTAACTCCAAACACAATCACGAGCAACATTACACATGCATCTTTTAGTTAATTAATACAGCAGTTGTATAAAACTGCTCTGCTAAAACTGACTTAGAGAATAATATTTAACTTCTTACAAACAGAAGTAACGCTTACACTAATTCCTACACCAGCAACTCTAAACAAGACGCGTTTAAACGACTTTTAAGCCATATTATCATTCATAAAAATACATGACGAGGCTGTATGTAAGAGTGGAGCAGCTGAGTTGTCTCCTTTTAGCGAGAACGCTAACCGAAGAAAAGCTTCTAGCTGAAAGGATGGAGGGATGCACCCGTATGTCCCGGGAGCCGGAAATGCTCAAGCTGAACTTCTTTTCTTTGCGGAACGTAACACAAAAGCTATTACTCACCTTGAAGCTATATGAATGTTACTTTTATTTTAGAAATGCGCGTGGAAGTCTGGCTCTGCAAAACAAACGTGAGAACTGAACGCCACGGGGCAGAAAACACGGAAGCGCAGAATTAGAGCCAGTTTCCGGTTTTTTATTGTTTCTTTTATTATTATTCTGCGCCACTTCACAATAAAAGTTTATACCAACTGCTGTTAATACCAACGTTGGATTGTGTTTAGTTTCTCGTTTTGGTATAGGTTAATTTCTAGATGTAGCATATTATATGTTTTACTCATTTTTCCCTCTGTGCTGAATTAGGACATTATTTCTAAAGCTGTATTATGCTAGTAGAGACAATGCTATTAAGAGACACTGTTTATTATAAATCTTGCTGTTAGACTGATTGTTAGATTTTTCTCCAGCTGCTGCTACTGAGGCAGCTTTTCTACTTACATTGCACAATGGTGTAAACAAACAGTGCAGTTCACAGACAGATGTTTGCACTGGCTTCTCCCATCCAATAGGCTAATGTTCAAATTCAATTTGTATAATGCTTTTAACAATAGATCTTGTCACATCTGGATTTAGATTTAGATCCCTGATGAGCAAACCCGAGGCAACGGTGGCAAGGAGAAACTCCCTGAGACAACACGAGGAAGAAACCTTGGGAGGAACCAGGGTAAGAACCCATTCTCTTCAGGGTGAGACCGGATAGTGGGGTTAAAAATCATATAATATAATCATATATAATCAAACAGTACGAAGTGTGTTGAAATGATGCTGAGGCAGGACTGTATTTATGATCACAGCAGCTCCTAGATACAGGTCAGCAGTATCCAGGTGAGAAAAGTCAGGTATTAAATGTTTATGGGAAGTGCAGATCTGTAGGGTATCCGTGTAGAACCGTCCACAGCAGCAGAAAGTCGGTCACAACTGTAGAAAGTCCAAGACTGTTCGGTTGCCCTGTCTAATTAGTGTGCACTGTTCTATGTATTAATTATCCTGATGATTTACTGTCCTGTACATTTATTGTCATCTGTATTTATTTTATATTTATTTCTCATGCTGTTGTGTATTTTCTCTTTATGTAGTCCTGTGTACGGTGCTAGTGTGTTTTGTATCACAGCACAGTCTGAAGAAACAATGTTTCATTCCAGTGTAGACAAGTTATAGGGAGGAATGATAATAAAACTTCCTTGACTTGACTTGATCATTTCAGAATATATGACAATTCACTTCATGTTTCAGCAGCTGGAAATAAAATATCTGTGGTGTTCCAGGATTTGAAAACCAGAGAGAGAGAGAGAGAGAGAGAGAGAGAGAGAGAGAGAGAGAGAGGTGTAGATCACATAAAATTGTGTTTTTGATAAAAGTTACAAAATTACTGACTATGATATAAACATGTTTGATTTTACTGTTGAGACAAGGACGCACATGGGCTTACAGAAGTAATCTGTACAAATAGTACAAAACTATTATACTGTGTACTGAAGTAATTCAATACATTTTTTTTCTTATCATCTATTCAAGAGGCAGCAGCTGCTCAATCAGAAATAATGGGCTGCCATTTCTAAAGCTTAGACATATTTCTAATTCAGTAGTGTCAGTGTCAGTGTGATAAAGTTTATGTTTAATGTGAAAGTAGTGTTTAACAGTGTAGTGTAATTTTTTAATGGTAATGCAGGAAGGGAATATGGATTCAGGGAAGCACTGTGCTTGTGCCCCATCGACTTACTATGCATTGTGTAATGAAGAGGCATTTTTTCAGATTTTATTTATATATAATATATACCATATGGCCTACTATACAAAATCATTGCCATAATATAAATACAAGCAAAAAGCCAACCGACATTTTCCAGTTTTATTGATTTCAAATTAATAATGTTATGATAATATAACAAGGAATCACACTCATTTGCATTAGAATGGTTGCACAAAGAATGTCTCCACAAGAAATAAAAAAAAACAACTGGCCATGAGACACTAAATCAGCACATTCACACTGTTTAAATTCAGTTTCAATTCCAGAGGTACCACAAGAATATCTGATAATTTTGGTGACAAATTTCAGTGGTATTCTTCTTTTGGCAAATGGGCACGAGAAACATTTGTACTTTTCTATATGGCCTTTGTATCCATTCTTTGTACAATTATTTAGCAAAAAGAAAAAAAAATCTACAGCAGGTGATGGAAAAGAAGTTCCCTTTTCATTTCTGGGCTGAGATTTTTATCTGAGTTATATTTCTAACTTGAGGCTATATTAGAAGCGACACAGGCACTTGAAAGACACTGAATATGCACATTAAACTGTGTACACAGTCATGCAGTGATATAACATTGGCAACAGGACTTCGAAGTGAAGATACCGAAACACTGCACATAGTGTGAGTAATTCCAACCAATTTGCAGTCAGTTGCCTCTTTATACAGAATGCTAAAGCGACAGAAATAAAAGGGAACCAACTTTAGCATCATATAACTTATATACAGTTTAATATACATTTACACATCTTCCACCATTCGTTTTTAACTATCAAGCTTGTCCATAATTTTTGCAGGAGAAGGCAAAGCCATCCAGTTTGCATAAACACTATCATTGGCATATCTTGTAAATTCTGGATTAGTTGGATCAAGTCTGTTGAGCAGTACCGGGCTCTTCTCAGGCCAGTTCGGGTATGACATGCCTAAAAATGAAAACATATCACTGTTTCTGCACTGAAGGAAAAAAAATTAGGAGGGCAGACAGTAAGGCTCTCAAACAAAACTCTGTTTTTTTTTTGTTTATTTATTTACAACACAAATGTTAAAATTTAAGTTTAAGAGTGCATGAGAGATGTCTCTGGTCCCATTATTTACATGGAGTGTTTCTACATTCATGCAGTGACCTACTGTGATGTCTTGTTATCCATGTTGTGTCCTTATGTAATCTTTATTGGTATTTCTTCATAAAATTGAACAAAAAGCAACGCAGCTTTCATAGTATGCAGCTTTTTTTTTTTTTTCATATTTATGATTATCGGGGGATTAGGATGGCTGCATAGAAAGTATGTTTATTGCTAAATATACTAAATGACTAATGTCTAAAAGCTTTACTTATTTAATCATAATGGAGGAGTTTAATTAAAAAGCCTTACTGCTTCTCTGTTCAGCATTTTGAGTCTACTATATACACTGAACGTCTGTAATATGTAAAAGATATTACAGAGAATGTCAGTATGTGATTCATACCAAACAGATTTATTCAGATGGGACCTGTTTCAAATGTAAATCCAAATAAACCAATAAATCACAAAGGTGAAAATGATTCAGCTAATACAAAATAAGCATCAGAAACATACGAAATTATACAAAATGTGTACCATACTTAAATTTAAAAAGTCTTTAAATATGAACTAATGTGAACCTGTGTTCATGTACATCGGAAGCAGGTCCAAAATCAGAAATCTGATCATTTACACCACATACTAACTCATTTTAAATTGTCAGCTCGGTTTCAGACATCTCTCACTTTCATTCCATTAGCACAATCACATTAGCACATCCTCCCTATGGAAGCCATTCAAAGACAAACAGATTGTATTTTTTGTTTTAGAATCGAGTGAATGCATGGGAAATTCTACCATAGAGCTTGTTTTCAATCCAAGTGGAAGGGAGGGTTCGAGGGAGAGGGGCGTTATTACAGTCCACTAGAGGAGTGTCCTCTTCAGACAGAGTGTCGTCATATAGCAGGGCGTCTGCAGGAGTGGAAGCTGCCAGATCCAGATAGTCCTTTCAAGACAAGAAAGGACAAGTAAGACTAGACAGAAATGCAAGACAGGGCTGAATAGTTTAATTATTGATAATGGTGAGCTTAGGAAAGCATGAATAATATTTGAAGAATTGTGATTTATATTGAAAAGATAATATGATATTTAAAAGCGAATAAAAATGTTTTGTATATTTTTTAATAATTTGCTTTATTTAAGAGCAAAAATAGCTTCCTGTTGCTGTAAAGGACAGGGGTAAGACACTTACCTTGAGCAATCTTACCATTATAATAAAACATAAACCTGTCAAGGCCTTTGGTTTTAGCACATGCTAATCAATAGTGAGCACTTTAAGAATGAACTGTTTAAACTTTTATAGCTGAATGGGCAACAAATTTGACAGTCTAATAAATCTTGTAGTGAAATGCAAGCAAGGTGGAACATATTTCCTAGGGCCATTTGCTCACCCACCCCTGAACTTCTTACATGACTTGTGTCAGCAGTAAGGAAGTACAAGTGCCTTGGGCTTGTAAAATTGAGGCCCAGGTCTGCTTTCATTTTTTGCATGTGTATGTTTATGTGTCTACAGTCTTACTCTGCTTTTCACCATCATCTTCTCTAGCTCTTTGCTGATCTCACTGAAGGTTGGTCTCTTATCTGGTTCTTGCTTCCAGCAGCGAAGCATCAGACTATACCTGTTTCATGAAAGACGATTCATCAGCCACCTATCATACTCTGTCATAACGTTTGTGCTCAACAGTACCTGTTTAGTAGTACAGAGGACAAGGTATCTTGGTTTTGTATGTAATAACATGCATGCCATTCGGTGGATATAATTTAAATAATGACATTAAAAATAATGAATGATGCAGTGCAAATAAACACACATTTCTTCAGTGCAGTTCTCTGGTTTTTCCATCCTGTAGCCAGTCTTGAGAAGATTAAAGAGTCGCTCAGGCGCAATGCCTGGGTACGGGTTTCCACCCAGGGTCACGATTTCCCATAACAGCACACCGAAAGACCAGCTTAAAATGAAAGAGAGAACCTTTAGAACACTGTCACCACAGAACTAATCACTTGGAGTTGTTTTTGTCATATAATACAGTATGTGTACTTACACATCGCTTTGTGTGGTATATATATGGTCAAACAAGGACTCGATAGCCATCCATTTGACAGGAATACGACCCTGAAAAGTGAGAATACAATATGTGGCACTAATATTGCTGCACTACATCATCATTAATATGCTATAAGTGTGGCCATGTACATTATGTACTTTTGTAATTAAGTTTATTAAAAATCAGCCAAAAAGATGTGCCTTGCTTATAAAGGTTTCTGCATATCTCAGAAGTGATATATTTCAAAGAAAGACATTTTTAGTGCATTACCTTGCTCCTCTTCACATAGGAATCTTCCTCATAGACATCCCGAGACAAACCAAAGTCTGATATCTTCATCTTCCTGCCCTCTGCTACGAGTACATTCCTTGCTGCAAGATCTCTATGAACAAGCTACAAATAGCAAAAATAACTGAATGCAAGCATGAATACTCCAAAATACTCAGTGTTCACAACCACAACATAAAATATGTTATTTCATTCTTTGTCTACAATTTCTAATCCAATTCATGCTCATTGAAACACTTGGTTGAGCTGCCAGTGTACTGCAGGGCATGATACACACTCCCTCACACTTAGACTAGCCAATCCACCCTGCAGGCCATGTTTTAAGAAGTGGGAGGAAACCTACATGGCCAAAGAGAACCTGCGTGAAGCTCCCCATAGAGAGTAACTGTAGCTGAGGATCAAACCCCAGACAGACCCCAGGAGCTATGAGACCCTGAAAATCTATGAGACACCAACACCAGCTGCTACAGTATATACAGTATACGATCAGTTTAAATGATCAAAACTCAGTAAGTGCATGTGTACCTTCATTTCAGCCAGGTATTGCATTCCTCTAGAGATCTGCCAGGCGAACGAGATGAGGTCTCCCATGGTTAGAGCTCTTTCATCTGGATTTTCAAGGTAGCTAGAGTTTCGGTTGGCATCACTACCCATATAGCTGGGCCCCACTTTCCGGCTCTCTCTCAGGAAGTTTCGCAGTGATCCATACTTGGCATATTCAACGATCAGATACAGGGGACCTGGACAGACAATGGGCAGATAATGAGAGCACAAAGACATTAAAGAACTGTAACAAATGGTCGTTTAAATCTTTAGGAAACAGCAATTTATGAAGTAAGAAATGCTGAAAAATATATGTTTCTTACCATCCTGGCTACAAGCTCCGTACATTTTTATTACATGTGGATGGTTGACCTGCTTAAGCAAGGTGAATTCTGACAAAAGGTCACGAAGTTCACTGTGAGAGGCGTTTTCTGTATCAAATAGAAAGATACACAACACATGTATAATAACACATTCTTGCAATTATATTTTTGTATTATTTGTGTCATTTATTATACAGAGCCTAATTACACATAGGCAAATATATATTTGCACCTACATTCAGCATTGCCAATTCTCACTATGTAGCCTGCCATCAATTTGGGCTACCTTATTACCTTATAGCTACCTTATTAACTTGTCCTTAAAAGATTCTACTGGCTATTGGCTATTTAATTATAAAATAATAACAATGAATATGTTTGGTAGCTTGCTAGCAACCTTTGCTACTGGTACACACAATATAAGTTAGCCTAAATTAAGTTACATAAACAATATAAGTTAGCCTAATGGCTAGCATGCTATCAAATAGCTGCTGGTAGGCACAATAATATAATGGCCTGAAGTTGGCTACTTTGTTAGTGCTTTGTTTTAATAACACAATACATCTAGCTTAAAATGACCTAACTTCTTAGGGACTTTGGTCTTGCTGCTAATGTCAAGTAGCAGTTCTCACACTACTTAGTTATACTTAGTTAACTGTAGTTCTCTCACTACTTAGCTGGCAACATTAGCACTGTATGCAGGTAGATGAGTAGCTTAACTAATGTTGCTAAAGAGGGAAGTGCCAATTATAAAAGGCATGTGCATTTTTTTTGGTGTTTAAGAGTACTAATAGCTGTGGTGTTTTGTCATTGCTATTTTATAGACACTCTGCATTTATTTTTATCCCCATCTTTTTCACATTCAGATTTTGTGTCCCTGACCTTCTTCAGTGTCAGTAAGTGATGAATACTAATAACTAATAAATTACAGTAGCCTTTGGTCTTAAGACATACTTAGTTCTTTGTCTTACCTTTCAACATTTTAACAGCTACTGTAGTGTATCCTGCCTTTCCTTTAAGGCGGAATGCTGTTGCTTTTACAACCTTCCCAAACTCTCCCTCTCCGAGAGTTTTACCCAGGACTAGATTCTTTCGTGGGAATTCCCATTTTGGATCCTCCTGTTAATAAAATCAAAACAACATCTATGCCTGAAAGAATGATTGTGTTTGCCAGCCTTTTAGAACACTCAACTGACCAATAATAAATACATTTCAACAATAAAATATGGAAGAATTATGTAAAAGCTCTTACAGGTATCTTGAAGGTGTCGATGGCCACTTGATTTTCCATGGAGTCCAGTGAACCTCGTCGAACATTGTTGGCAGAGTAGCTGATAGGATAGGACTGGGCAGGCCTGCGGAAAGTCATCTCTGCAGAAGCGATGGGCGGTTTAGGGGTGCTCTTGTGATAACGATGGATGAAGTACGAGGAGAGCAGGATGGAAACGATGAAGGAGAGAAGGACTGCAGTGGCTATGACAGTCTTACACATATCATCGCATATCGCCTCTGCATGAGGGATAAGAAAGCACTAAATGTTAATGTCATAGGACAACATGTGCATCAGTTTGGACAATAAGAAATCCAGAATGATCGTAATCCTGTGAGAATTTAAGGGAAACACAAGGCTAAAAGGTTGTTTAAAATCAGATTCGATTAAACCTTCCAACACCATCCACATAATTAATAATACAAAGTCTGGACACCAAGACAAATGAGCTCACCTTCCGTATCATCCTGCTCACAAAAGCACTTCTCCAAATAGCAATAGCAGGTTCCATGGCCTGCCTTAATGCCAAGCATCAGGCCTCTCTCATGGCCTCCAATAATTGGCTCACCTAAACAAGACAACAAAAGCACTAAGTGTGTGTCTAGCAACAACAGAATTAACCAATAACTCAGAAAGCATACAGTCCCAGAAGTTGAAAATTTGCTCACGGGTACAATCCTGAGGACATATGGATATATTTTTGCTTTCAATCACATCACAGTAGCCATCTGGACATGTACGCAGGTCTGGAGAACAAGTGGAGTAATTTTCTGATATCACTGTTAAAAAAATAGATATGTAAAGTTAGCATAGTGTGATATACTGAAGTCTACAAAAACAAATCCAAAACAAAAGACACTGTAGCACACAGTGGTGCAGTGGATTATAAAATGGATAGTAAGACCTATCACCTTTTTCTGTGCCTTGTCTCCACTGACATCTTCCAGTGGGAGTTCCCAGGCCGCTGAATGTCTCACATTCCCCACGCTGTCTCTTCTCTGCACAGGCCAGTGAACGCTGTCCGTCTGTCCTTAAAGCATCCACTACAATACAGCCATACACACATAGTGAGCCAAGCCCAGTGACATTACACTCCACCAACACAAAATTCACAGAAAGTATCCTGCCCACATCTCTTGTGCTCAAGTCTACAGCAGCCACACTACAAAAGAGCCTGAAACTAAATAGTCATATTGATTAAACTAATTTAAACTACAGATAACCCACTTTGATTATATAGTAAGCAATTATAATCAAGCCACTGAGCAATAATCTATAAGGTCTTTCAGGCAAAGAGAAAAATGCTTACCTTCGCCTTCAAAAATGATGATGACTAGTGTTTTTGCCTGAAGCTGCTTATGCTGCTCATGAGCAATAAGCACATACTGCAGCTCCTGACATTCAGGCCTGCGCAGTGGCTCTGTGTCGTTTACATACAGAACACCAGACATGTCCTCCAGATTCCGCGCCACATCAACTGCCGTGTAGCAGGACTGAACATTAGCCGAGATGTTCCTGTCACTCAACTCTAAATGGTATGCAATTTCAATACCCTTGAACTTCAGGCAGTTATCCACACATACTTCACCAATCTAAAAAGAATCATCCAGAAGGGACACTGTCATTTAACCAGCCATGTTTTGATATATGCCTCAATTAGATAAAAGGGCAAGCAATTTACTTTGTAAACATTTCTTCAATAATGGAAGAACAAACATTATGACAAATGATCCTGACTAAAAGGATGCGAACAAGAGTCAAAAACAGGCAGTAACTTTATCCAAGCACCTGGGAATAGGTCATGGACTTCCGAGACAGCACAAAGAAGTAGGTGATGTTACTGAAGCTAATAGAAACTGGCAAAATGGTAACATTAAAATGCAGCATCACAGTTCCCTCAGGGCCTTGAAACGTAGTGTCGTTGACCAGGTAGTCCAACAGAAATGAGCGCTTCTTATCCACTGAAATATTCTTGATGAGACGCAACTCTGCACAAGGACAAAAGAGGCAAAACAATTACATTTTCTGTGAGGAAGTCAAATTGGGCAATCAGATTGAACCAGACACAGTGCTTCAGCATCCTTACTGTACTTATAGACTGTCCCTCGCACATTGCCGAAGATGGGCTTTTCCTCACTGAAGTTCTGTTGAATGGTAAATGTGTCTTTAATCCAGGAGTCATTAGTCATTAGTGTCCATACATACTTATTCTGGCTCTGTTCTTTGTGATAGGTAGAAGTTGTGTCTCTGTCGTAAACAAACTGATTGCCAAATGCTGTTCCCTGCAAAGATAGTGCAACACTTATTGAACAGGTAGAGGCATTGGAAGGCTAAGGGTTCATGACAATGACAGAAAATGTGGTTTGTCTGATAAAAATGTATGGTATATATTATAAATTACACTTTAGCTGTTTGCATTATTTGTATTTTATATGTAACACACAAATAGATTGAACTTGTAAAATTCAAAATGACACAGAGAGCCTTCGACGTAGTGCTCACCTTACTGCGGCTAAATTCTATAAGCACTTCCTCAGTGTCCGTGCCATTCACATAAGGGGGACTGTCATCCTCATCATATATATTGATATGCAGGGGAATAAAATTAGTGAACAATTCCTTTTCTGTCTGTACCAAACATGCTAGTATCAGACGATAGACCTCCTTCTCCTCACGGTCTACAGATGCTGTGACTACCAGCTCAGACGTGGAGTCATCGACTATAAATGGCACTGGAGACTCTGTACACAACGACAAAATGAAAATCACCTGATGATAATCATGCAGTTGGCTAAGTCTGTAGGCTGTAGAGAAACATTTTTTCCAAATGACAGATTATGGTATGGATTTATTTTACATCGCCATGTAACATCCCACATTTTTTTTTTACCATTAAACTATATTTGTATTTAACCTATTTGACCTTAATGATACAATAATAAAAATGAGCTTCATTCATTTTTGGATTCAGCTATTTCTGCATTTTGGTCTTACAAGTGTCACTTAAATCTTTCCTATTTTTTCTATTGTGTACAAACAAAAAAAATTAGAGTTTATTAGAGTTAAAGTTTAATTAGAATAGAATAGCATTAGCCTTTTTTTCTTTTCTTTTTCCAATAGTGTATATAAATGAACATTGAGTATTAGTATGAGGTTTTTCTGGTTGATGTCAGTCATACTCAAATAATGAAGGTTAATGCTTTAAAGATTAACCTGACCTTAAAACTCCAGGTTGGTATAATGTGTGATAGTGTCTATGGTCCATAAAAATCAGCTCTTATTTTATGATACCTGGTTTCACCCTGTAGCTGATGTTGTAGTTGGGGCAGAGGTCAGCATAGGTAAAGCGACGAAGCTGGCGCAGAGGTCCAGGCATGCGGTTCTCCTTAATGTGGGGGTTTATATCCTGATCAGGGAAGCACAGTTTCTCTATCTTCATCTGGCCACAGGAGGGCGCTGTGGCATTGAAGAATGTAAGACTGACCTCCACATTAGGGAACTGAGCACATAGCATTTTCTGAGACACGGGGGCTGCTGTCACTTTCAGGGTCAACCTCTTTACGTGTGCAACCCAGCTGCCAGCTAGAAGACATACAGTCATTGCACAACATGAAAACAGACTTGTAAAAGATTTCTAAATCTCTTACCAGCTTCTCTGATATTATTAAAACACAGATCTGTATTAAAGCAAACATTAAAACATAATATATTCAAATGTAAACTACTGTGGTTTGATTTATCATCCTGCTAACCTGAAGCAAACTCTAACTTTAAAGTTCCCTTAAAAGGAAAAGCAGACTTTTTAAACTCACATATTGAGTCAAAGTCAGTCCAATCCAGAGTTTTGTTCATGTAGATCACTCCAGTGACAGCGTCGATGTAGAACCATGATGCATAAGGAGCGGGTTTCTGGAGCTTCCTCCAGTACAGACAGAAGTACGGCTGCTCTGAAGCTCTCTCCTGCATGGCGTGCACCTGCAGCACTGGTGTACCTGCTGTCTGGCCAACATAGATGCTCTCTGAGTATGTGGACTGAGGAAAGTACAGTCCCCAGGAGCCTGAGACAAATAAACAGAATCATAAAAAGACATGAAGCTGTTAGCAGAGCTGGAATAATATTGTTGCCCTCAGTAACCAACAGGGCTTTTTCACATTTTCCTATTCATTAAAGTAAGGCAGACAAAACAAGGATTTCTTTTGTTTATTACTATGAACACTTTATTTTCTTCAGTTGGTAGTTTGTCTTTTCATTGACATATTCTGCAGAAAACCAAGAAGAGAGAATAATGTTTAATGTCTATCTATGTCACAACTGCATGTATTGCAAAGACATATTGTTCCCTTCCAATAAAAATACAGTCAAATGCATTCTTAAGATCAGTTATTAACAGCTCATAGCTCAGATGGAAACAGCAGCACGTGGCTCACGTGCACAGAAGTTATTAACTAGATGAGCGACATGAGGACCCCTGAAGTAGCATTCTGGACCAGACAAAACTGAACCAGCCTGGAAAAAACAGATATGAGCCACCCAGGCACCACATTGATTTGGTGAAAATAATATTCCACTCTATCATACTGAGCTCGAGCTTCAGGTATACATATACATTTCTTGACTTGACTCAGATTTAGGCCAGTCCTAAGTTTTCTGGACTTGACCATAGATGGCCTTATCTGTAAGGAACATCATCTAATGTATTTAAAATTGTATTAACAAATAAAAACTGGACTACTTGATATTACATTGAATATACATACAGTATATTTTTTCCTCTTTACTTGTTTCCCTTGATTTTGTTGAGGAGTTATGTGGAGTCAAAATATGAGATGTGAACCTTAATGAGATAATTGCATTTAAAGTTTTTATGTTTTACTCAAATAGCTAAATACTAGTTAAGCAGCTAACTTGCTGGCTGGCTGTTAGTTGTTAATAATTGCCAACTAATGTCAGCGTAGCCTAACTAGAGAGAACATTACCTAAATGACTTACACTGGGCATATATTCAACATCAATTACTTAACATCACTGCAGAAACCCAGCTATCTGAGTAGAACACAACAGTAGTTTTATTTGTTTTACTACTCTGAAAGGATCTATTCTTCCCTTGAGATCCTGATAGCTTAACATTTGGCCTAATTTACATAAAATATGTATTTTTGAGATATGAGTTTTTAAGATTTGTATTTAGGGTTCTGTACCAAAACAGTAATTGTAATTTCTGTATTTTTAAATCTCACCACTTCAAAACTAAGAAAAAACACTGGAAAATATGTAAATGAATTAAATACACCATAGAAAAACCAAAGAATTTTAATTAATGAGATGTGTAGATAATTCACATATTCATATTCAAATACTTTTGTCAGCTTCCAAGCACCATAGACAATTATCTATGTGCACAGTACATGTACTGTTTTACAGCTAGCTCCTTCATGAAAACAAATGAGTTACTCAGTGAAATCAAGAAACACATCCAGTTTTTAGATCAAGTGCTTTAGTGAATGACAAGTAAAGCAGTATCTCATATGACACTGACAAGCCTCTTAATGAATTTCTCACATGTCAATATGATGTGGTTTCCGTTTCTCCTTGTACTCACCTTGGGAAGTTTAATTATGGTAGATAACATAATACTGTGAAGAAATGAATCATTACCTACAGTGGGACTGTCCGTATTGGGGGGATGGGTAATCTATAAAACACCATAACGGCCCCATGCGCTTTACTGGAAATTGGAGAGGCGAGTGTTCGGCCTGTAATTATATCCCTCTTGTGTTCCTGTCCGACGGCTGTGGGCAGCCACTTAGGAACGTAGTAATATCATTAGCAGACATAGAAACTAGATTTTCTATTTCTGTTGTTGTAGTTTAGGCCTTGGCTCTGGTTTCAGACACTGATTTAATTTAACTGTGCTGGGATGACAGGAGGTCGGATTGATGGATACAATGCGTACCTTCCTGAAGAACGGAGATACTCCCAGGCACACTTCAACCTCTTTTATTAAAAGCCTTGCTCAGACACAAATATCAAAAGGAATGTAGTTACTTTGCAAGCTTTGTATCACTGCTAATGGTAGCTGCGTCACTATATTTAATTGTTTATCTCATACACCTGTTCAGTTTTTTTTGTCAGGACAGTGAGATATATCCTCTTAATATCTTCTTATGTTTCACCAAAGCAAGATATAATGTTTTCACAGGATTAAATGTTTAAAATAGAAAGATTGTGAATTTACCAATAAATCAGACTAAAGATCCTTAATTTAGAGTGGCACCTACATTTAGAGCGGTTCAGTGTATTATACACACTAAATGATTTAGAAACAAAAAAGTGAAATTTTCTTCAGGGTTTCAAGGTGAGCACCAGAAAGAGGCACTTCCTTTTTTTTGTGGGGAAATCTGTGTAGCTATGTGAATAAAGTAGAAAAAAAAAGACAATCACTGAATACTAGAGGAAAATTTTCTTGGAATATGATAGAGAACATGATACCTCTTCAACACCACTAGTGTATCCAGTGTGCCCTAAAGCTCATACAAACATGCGTCCAATGAGGAATGCAAGGGGCAGAAAAAGTTAATTCAGTGCATGATAAAAGCCTGTTTAAAGTAGAAACCTTTATGGTAGACATATGTTATTACAAGCAACTAGCGGACAAACGTTTTGCAACGAGTTGTGCCGCACCCTTTTGCACTGGGAGTAATTTGCTGGTTGTAAATGCTAATTGAATTTAATGCAGTTTCAAGTATTCACATTAAGACTCTTAGGATGTATTTACCTACTGCACTCAGTATTATAGCAGTGATATAAAAATAAAAACTATACTGCATGCATCAATCTGACTGTCACAGTAAGACAGATGTAATATTTAGCCTGATGTTAGTTATGAGAGTAGCAAATCAATCCAAGAGCTACCAGTGTCCCAGACAGTACAACATGCACAAAGATTACATCTCAAAGATACTGCTTGCACCATATATGCTAACTGGAAAGATGTCAACATAACATTGTTTTGAATCATTTTACGTTCTTAATATTCCTCTTTTACAGCTTTAGACAAGTTTTGGAATATTTATTCAGTCGCTGATTGTAGTCATGTGTGTTTTACTGGCTGAACTATGACCCAAAGAAATCGATTTTGTTGATCATGGCAAATGGAACCTGAGCTGAATCTGCTTATTATATGGTGAGAGGTTTGAGATTAAATAATCATCCACAAGAGAGGCTGCTGTCTTACAACACCAATGGGTTAAAATCACAATTTATACTGAAAGATGGCTGAAAAAAGTGCAGATTTTCAAAAAACGCTTTGTATCTACATCTTTCAAATTGGCTAACAAGATCATTGTAAATTATGCATGTTGTGCCAACTTATTTGTGCTTTCTAGGGTACTTACTCTGAGTACTTAGCTGGAAGAATGCACTATTAACTGCAGTAAGTTACAAAACAGTAGGAAGCATCAGAAAGTGTTGAAGAACAGCACACCTAGCTAGGTTATCAAAAAAAAAAAAAAAAGATTATTTAGCCTTAGACTTAAGGTCCCTGTTTTGTTTTGAAAAAGAAGAAAAACAGAAATTGCCAACAGAATAAATAGTCATTGTTTTGCAGACTGTGGTAGTCAAATAGCTGGTTAACATTAACTAGCTAGCTAATAACACAGAGTGGAGAACTACGAGCAAATATGCTATTAAGTCATGCTTGGCCGACACGGCTGAGCATGGGTGTCTCAAGCCATGCAGACAAGTTACCAAACTAGCCAGTTAATGTTAGCTAGTTGTAGCTAGCTACTTTTTATGACTATGATACGGAGAATAACATGGTGGGATATCATTGTCTTTGGGAGTATCTTCATGTCACAACAGCACCTGTCATAGTATCTGAACATTTTATAACGTCCAGTTGTGGTGTTATTACCAATATAGGCTTTCAAATATGATTCACACAAGCACGAGAACACAATACACAATACTGCGGCTTGTCTCATTTTTATAATTAATAATCAAATAAGCACTATTATTACAAGCATGATTACTCAATATAAGAATAAAAATCAAAATAAGAGTTATATATAGGAGTAAAGAAGAGTCAATTTATAAGTTTTTTCTGTTGTTCAACTTGTCTTTAGCTATTTTTTTTAGGTTGATAATAGAGAGCCATATTTTATTACATTTGCTGCTGGGGTAGTTCCTAAATTCAGTTTCTTTCCAGGACAAAAGCCAGCTGAATGTAGGTACTTTATATCAGTACTTTATTTAATTAATTCTGCAATAAATTTAGCATGGAGTACACCAACATAGTGCAGTGAGAGAGTTATAGTTTGTCTGCTGTAGTTTTTGAAGGTGTTAAATGACATTTTCAGTATTACAAAAAGAGAAACATGCTAACCTCATTTACAGTTAGAGAAGAACATTCAGGCAAGTCACTAAGCTTAAATACACTGTGAGTGCATTTGTATTACCAACTGATCATAAATATGCAATGCATTCACTGACATGACCTTTAATAGACACATCATGGACCATGAGTTTAGTTTTCAGCTCCCATACCAATTGACTATATACCCAGTATGTGTACACAGACACACACACACACACACACACACACACACACACACACACACACACACACACACACACACAGGTACAAAACCAACATCAGAAAGATAATCTATATAATTTAACACTCAAAAGTGTATCTCTTCTGATACTAATGTGTCAGCCTATGGTGTTAAAATCCTTGCTGCTTGAAAGTGTACATGTTTTCTTTGTTATGAATGAGGCCACATTTTTAAGTAGGGATGCAAAAAAATCTATTAAGCCCACTGCATACTGATACACGTTCCAGAACAGCAGTCTGAATACCTCGGACAAATCACATCACAGACGTGCAGTCTCACTGAAGGACAGTGAGACTGGTGTATTAGCTGCTCAGCGAGTCAGCCAAATGATGAGGAACGCCCTCTGGATCGGTCAGGACAAAGACGCGAACTTGATTAGCTCAATGTACGCTCCACCACAGTGATTTAGCATCTATGACATCATGAGCTGTTACAGAGAGAGGGGCTCTTACTTGCCGTTCTCTTGAACTCAACAGAAAGCGGAAGCAGGCAAAAAGTCAGAGGAATCTACCATCCCATAATCCACTTACCAGTCAAAGAGTGCTATTCATGTGATGTTATGTGTAAGTACTAAGATGCACTTACTGCAATTACCCGCTGTTCTGTTGAAGCAACATGGCTGCAGCTGAAATGACTCAAAATTACTACATGTTTATGTAGCAATCAAAATCATAACTCCATGTTCGTTCCATACTGAAACACAACAGCTGAGTATAAATGGACTGGTTATTTGCTATAGTCAGTGGAGGTCATGAAACAAAGTACTGGTCTGTGGGAAAACATGGCCCATGCCCTTTCATTCAAGGTCAGCATACACAGCCAATATCGCCAAACAATGGCCAACTGGAAGTCAAGTAGTTAGTCTGACAGCTGGTCAATCAATAGCTATAATAATCAAGACTGGCAAAACTGAAAACTCTCCTCTCCCCCTCAGCCAAATGCACATTATCTTATCAGCCATACAGCTGACAAACAGTGGAGTTGGAAACAATTATAAAATAAGGAATAGCATGTTCCTTTCATATCTCAGAATTAAATTACTTTCTACAAATCTAGCATAATTTAAAAATGCAAACACATCAGTGTTACTAAATACTCAATGATGATGACTGTGTATAATATGTGTATAATATAGCAAAAAAATCATTACCCTGCCACTGCAAAGATTTAATTAACTAAAAGGCTGCCAATTAAGCTACAATTCAATAAAGGGCTGTTATTATTGATCATTATGTTCCAATTTCCCTTCACCATATTCTATGCATGCCAGAGCTCTTTTCCAAAGATTTAAAATAGTTGAATGGATTGTGAAGCTGAATACCATATTTTTGAAGCACTTACTCTTATTAAACAGCTAGCACAGCGTATATTTTTGACATGGCCATTAATTTATATTTAAAAAAAATCAGAAGCAGGATTTTACAATGCAGAAATTTCAGAAAGGTTTCTCTGAGATTCAGTCTTAACCTGATTCAAGGGCTTTAGAATCCTTTACAAGCAAAGGAGTGCATTAGTAACTTATTATTAAACAGTCATGGTTTTCTAAATAAAAACAGACAGGCATTTTAATGTAATACCAATGTAACCACCATCACCATCAAGTTAAGCAAGGAATAAAATGCATCAGGAATAGACATCACTCATTAGAAAAATCTAATTTAAAGTCTGCTGTTGGATTGGGCTCTACATTTAAATTTGGTTTGTAAGCTCTCTTGGGATTGCCTAGGACATTAGGACTCACAGATGAGAAACCTTTACACAACATGTTCTATTCAATGTCATTATTATCAGGCCAATTACCAGCAAATCTAATCTAGAGTTTAAAAATTTGATTTAAGATGGACTCAAAGATAAAAGGGCAGCAAGGACACAAACAAACAGCACAAATGAGACTTTCTGAGGTTGTGATCCCAGTGATAATCCATTACTGTCCAAATGAAAGACACTTCTAGATCACTGTGATAATTACCCCCTCTGCACCAACCTGTGGCTTCCCTACGCATTTTACCATGAGCACCTGCTGAGTTTTAATTTCCTGACTGCATGGATGAAATTGTCCACTAGATAATTTTGCATGAGCCAATAACTCTGAGAGACTGGGCTATAAAGAGCCATCAATTCTTGATTTTGAAAGAGTGGAAAAAGGATAAACGATATAAATAGTTCAATTTTGTTTCAGTATTTGAAAAAAAAATCATCGACTGATTGAATGATCATGTCTAGGGAACATTATAAAAAGGACAATCAATGCTTAGTCCTTTTTAAGTAACTGGAAAGAGATAACATCAGCAAAGCCGTTGTGATTGTTGTTCATTGTTGTAAATGATCACTCAAATGCCTCACCAACCACTGGAACATAACGTGTAAAGACTCGTGTAGAGAACAAGAGCTCCAAATGCCCTTGGGACATAATTTCAATCAATGTCTCCTTGTGCCTACACCAGAGCAAATTAGATTCCACTGATGCATGGGATGGAAATGTGACCCTTAACTAACTAAAAGATCAGGGATGGAGCTCCAAAAGGTACAGCAGCCCACATACACCGCACAGTTCACTCAGACAGAATGCTACATGACAGATTCATCCCAAATTATGGTGCTTTCAATCATTTCTGGGACTCACAGGTTTTTGTCTAGACATGATGGATTTGGAATCAAAAGAAACTATTATGCAACCATGAATATAATATGATACTATATTATATTACTAATTATGGTCTCAGTTGAACTGCACAACATTAACAGAGGCAGGCATAGAGATCTACAGTAGACAACACATAAGCCAAGCATAAAGTCAGTTCTCAGAATCCATAGTGTTTGTGAAGCTTAGCACATAACCAGTTATAAAGTATATTGGTTAAATAAAAAGCTGATCTCATAGCTCAGGGGTTTGTAGATGAAATTTAACTTTTTTGTTTGTCTATTAATTTTTTTGTTTGTCTAAAACAGTTTTGCCTTTTCATACAATATATTCTTTACAATTTTACCCAAAAATCCACACAATGATCCACATTCTAGAAGTTCTATCTAAAGTTTATATATGTGTACACACACACATACACACACACACACACACACACACACACACACACACACACATATATATATAGATTATATAGAATATAGAAAACCACATTACAATACAAGAATAAGAACTCAAATCAATAACAAAACTCATAAATAGTGGATTCCTCAGAATAACCCTGGCTTAGTAAAATATTCAAACTGAGGAATTAGCAGAAACACTCTTTAGTAGGAACACTAGTTTCAGCAACTAGCAACAACAACAGAGACTGTAATATCTTTACTGAAATAAATTTGCCAGTGGGCTATACAAATTGCATAAATTAAAATTAAATGTTATATTTTACTGAAACATTTGAACATTTTTATTGAACATTTTAAGGTAAGCACAATCATAGAAAACTTGGTTTCAAGGAGGTGTATACTTTTGAATGATGTATAAAAACAGTGTTGGCTTTGTAAGTGTAGCATATAAGGGAAGTCTCAGTCTCAGTCTAATCAGCTTTGTATTTGCGCAATCATACAAAAAGTGGTGACGATAGCAAGAAAATCAGCAAGATTTACAAGCTCTCTGAAAGCAACTCAAGACACAAGCTAAACTAAATCATATAATGTAATAAGTGGCTAAATCAAATAGTGTCATGCATCAAATAAGATTTATTGGCCTGCTCAGTCTCAAAAGCAGTGGCTGCTGATGAAAATGATTGTGCTAATGCAGATATGGAAAGGGGCAAGCTCACGCTGATCAGCTAGCACCACTTCCTTTGCAGTGAGCAATCTCCTACGGACTGATCATGAGAGATTACCACTTGGGTGAGAGTGTAAAAGGTCAGAAGTCGTCCCAGTTCAACAGATAGAGTAACAGGGTCAGAACCATGGATCCACAAATCAATGTTTCACACACCCAAAACACAAAAGGGTTTGGGATTATGTGAGATCTGAGAGATCTGTGTACATCACACAGGCAATCAAGTTGAGTTTTACTGTGAATAAATATTCACCACCTTAATAATTATACTTCTGTTTTTACTGAAATCCAGATTTATATCTAAATCCCTAAGGAACAAGTAAGGAAAAACTCTCTGAGCTGACTTGAGGAAGAAACCTTGAGTAGAAACAGTCTCAAAAGGGAACCCATCCTCCTCTGGGTGACACCACATAGAGGGATTTTGATCAATGCAGTATACAGTAGTATAGAGAAAAGGCAACAAACCTACGTGTGCTGAAATGATGCAGGATGTATATTATGAAGAGAAGTCCTGGCATGATTAATGATTTTTGTGTTATATTACAGCATATGGCTAAAACATGGACTGATTTCTCCTTCACATTATCGTTATTTCCATATAAATGAAATATGATGAAAAGCCAGATCATGACGGGATAATAATGTGCTCTGAACTGAAAAGCAAAGCTAGCTGACCACACTCTTAACAAAGTATAAACATCTACTGACATAATTTCCAAAAGCCAAATGAGTGTATTTGTATTTGCAGTATTTGCAGTGTATGAATGTATTTGCACAAAAAAGTCATAAAGGAAAAAAACGCAGAACTGAGTAAAAACATCTCATTGTTACAGTGATGTTTTCTACGATTTCTAACAATGTTCAGCCAGAAATATTGTTGAATATTTAATGTGTGGTATATGATATTAAACATGAGCTCATTCTGATATGACAGTATTGTGAGATAACACCCTGGTATCAATTCCATCCTCCAGTAAACAGGTTCTCGGGTCTACTACACGGTTAGTCCTTTCAGGTCCTGACTCAGGGGACAGTAATATATGAATTGTTCTCGAGACCAGATTGCCCCACCCAATACGTTTTCCGTGAGAGGACATAAATCTAAAGCTGGATCAAAACAAGTGAGCAGAAAAGAGACACCGAAACACTAAGCCCAGCCTCATTGCCAACGTAAGGCTTACGCTCTTGTGATGCAAATACATCGCATCAACATTAAATGACTCTATAAAAGAAAGGATGAGTAATCAAAGCACATAATAATTCCAGTAATCTAGCTACAGTGCAAAGGTCAAAGAGATATCCTGAGCTGAGACATCAGACAGTGGTAGTGGATTATTTCCCTCACTCCCAATATAGTCAAAACTCATTACTTTTGTACCATCCGCTTTCATTGGATGACTTGTCATAAAATAAATGAGATCCATTTTGTAGGAGGAGCTGCCAACCATCTCGTGTCTTTAATGAGGGATTTTAAGCCTCATCTGTTATCAGAGCTGTGTGCTCTATTATTTTACTGGCAGTATTTTCCCTTCAGAAGACAAACACACCATGTTTGTCGAGAGTTCTGCCCACCTGCTGCACACCTGCCCTCTGACGGCCACTCAGCTTTTGTTTTCCTAACTGTCAGGAAACAGGGCACTGTACCATTATCAGCATGGGCTTTTTCACAAAACAAACTTCTCAAAAAAAAAAAAGAAAAGAAAGAAAGAAAGCTCATGACAGGATAGCATCTCATGTACAAATACATCCCAGTGCTGATGCACATATGAAATAGGAAAATATGAAATTGTAGTACGTTTTGCATTTTGTGACATAGATTTTCAAAAATATAAGAAATAAACCATATTTAAAACAGGTTGCAAAAAAAGCACTAATCTATGTATTAAATTCTTGAAAGGAGAGATTCAGCAAAGAATGGACAGTAAATCCCACCAAGCCATTTCAAAACGTAATCAACTGAACGTGAACTAACGTAGCAAAAATCATTTTCATCAGCCAGTTTTTCCAAACCTCATCTCATGGGGCATTAGGCATATTTCACAACAAGCAGTAATAAATCACAGAGTTAGATTTTTTTTTCTTTTAAGTAAGCCACTTATAAAAATGATGCACCAAACAAATTATGAACAGATCAAATAAATTGTTTCATCTCACATTCTGCTGAGATGAAACTGTCATTGGAATATTTAAAAATGAGGATAAACACCAAAACAAAAACATAAGGGTTTTACTTTTAAAAAAAATTATAAATTAAATACTTTGTTCAATCAAACAGCCAGAAGTGCACCTTTAGTTATAATGCATTGCAAGTTGACGTATTAGGGATAAGTTGGGGAGTATACCAGAGACATCGAAATACAACAACGTCATGTGAAATGATATGTTCTGTGTTTGCATGTGGATTGCACATAGTACTTCCTAAATTAAAACAAATAATATTAACACATATATTTGAATAAATCTTATTTTCATTTCATTATGATTGATAAATTAGGAAGATTCTTTTGATACTAAAAGCTTGATTTATCATTTACTGGTCGGAGTGTCACAGTTCAGCCTCTGCTCTCCATAGCTTACAGGACTACAGAAATGCAGTGCTCATGGGCAGACACACAAAGCTACATGCTTTCCTGATGACCAAAATAACAATAAAACCTCTGCTATGTACTACTTCTGCCTCCATTCAAATGGTACCAATGTGATTATTCCCTGTTAATGCAACTGTCCACACATCCTCAACTACAAACCTCTGAGCTATGAGTTAGAATTTAAATATAGTCGTTTTTCAGAGGGTGGTGTTAGTGCAGTTGGACAGAAGGTTTTAAATGGGATTATGAAATATAACAGTGTATATATGGCTTGTGTGAAGCATGTGCCCCAATTTCTGTGGTCACATTGCAGCCTTCCAGTTACAAAAAGGAAGAAGCCCAGTCACTTAGAGCAAAAATAAGTAAGAGAGAAGCTCTAGGACACATTTAAACCTACTTTAAGTCTTTACAATGTCTAGCTGTAAAAAGGCAACATAAATGTGTGTTTTGTGTGGTTCATGACTGTTTTCTCATCTGGTATTTAATTTTTTTAGGCTACCAAATTCTATATTGAGGTAAGCACCCTGTGATTCCAGTGCATCATTGCCAAGACCTAGAAAAAAGGTAAAAGCTAGAACCCTTAAGGGGACTTCTGTTGCCTCTCTGGGGGAACTGTTAAAGATCCTCTGTAAAACCTGACACAAAAGCGTTCCAAGCTAGAATCTTTTAAGGAAAGTAAGAACTCTATACAAAGAACATATGAAGAACCCTTTTTCTGAGAGTGTGTAATAAATGAAAAAAGACAGACAAAAGCTGCTGCCTTGATGCATTCCTAATTTCAGTGTTGCTTTGTGGGGATTTGATTTGTAAACAACATATTAAGTATTACTCACTGCACTTTATAACAAGAGATTGAAGCTTCTTTATGGTCTTATGTCTCTTTCTTATGTGCTGATTACTGAATCATGTTTTATTGTGTGTCGGTGGATGTGGTCTGTGTTTTTGGTGTAGCTATTATGAAGCCAAGGGCAATTTCCCAGAAATGGTCAATAAAGTTATCTATTCTGTTACCATATTGGAAAATTGTGACCTCAGTATTAGAAGGTTGTATCTGCCGTTTCATCTGCATCCAGACGGAACCTTCTAATAGTAAAGTCTATAATATCTTAAGTAGAACTTGTGTAACTTGAAATGGAACAAGTGCAAATGCACCATACAGCAGTATGAGAAGTGGTTCGTACAAACTTAGCATTTATTAAATATTGTCGGTTAAGTCTCAGTCTCCGAAGCTCAGACTTACCTTCCCAGAGGAGCAAGAGGACCAGGACGGTGTCTCCCCACAGCGTAAAAGCCCGCGTCCTACCCATGCCGCACAGTCATAAGGGTGATTTAGCAACAACCCGCTAAAACAAACCGATCAAAGGTGAAGCGTATTTGTTTTGGGGGAAAAACAGACCCAAATATTCAAAGGTAAAACGTTTTATGCAGGAGTCCAAAGAAGTCCGTATGCTGAGTATCCCATTGACGGGCTGCTGAGAGCGTGCGTGCGTGCGTGCGTGTGTATGCGTGTGTGTGTGTATGCGTGTCTGTCTGTGTGTGTGTGTGTGTGTGTGTGGCGACACGCAGGGGGAGGATCAACTCAAGCATAATGTTGAGCGCACACGCAGCAACAGCATCACCAGCATTCTCAGATTCCCTACACAAAGTCTTAGAGGCTAATTAAAGGACATTTATATTTAACATATCTAACATAACTTAACGTGCAACATTCCCAAGGCTGAATTAACACATGCACAGTGCTCATGGGACATCCCAGGTTTCAAAGCCTGGGTTTTTGTAGTCTATGGTACACTGTAAACAGTTGTTGTAAATTTTACAGTAAATATTTACAATAAGGTATTGTTTTTTTTTTTTTTGCAATTTACTGTATTGCTGTATTTTGCTATGAATTGTAGGAGCATGATAAATAATAGCTGTATGACACCAATCCATTAGTCTGCTTTAAATTCTTGTAAGCAAAGAATACATTTTCCCTAAATTCTACAACATTTTTCTAGGCAACTGTCCCAATAAAGAATGCTTGTGTTGGCTTTCTCAGGCAAGATGCAATCATTCTTACACTGACTTAGGAACAGAACAAACAGAAAAAGCTTATGACAGTAAACATGGGCAGTAAACAGGGAAAGCAAGAAAGCACTGATTACATATCAGCAGAATAAGACAGCCAAAGACAGGAGATGGCTGCTGAATAGAAATTTAGCTAGTAGGTTGAGTATAAGGTTGTTTATCCCATGTATAGGCTATAGATTAACGTTTATTCTATGATAATTTCAGTAAAACAAGTAGTTCATAGCCTTCTTACATTTCTTACATGGCTTTTAATAATAAGGACAAATAACATATGTTTATTCCAATTGCTATATTATTATTATTATTATTATTATTATTATTAGTAGTAGTAGTAGTAGTAGCAGTAGCAGTACACAACTGCCCCTCAGAATCCTGCACCTTCTTTACCATGCACCCTTACAGTTAAAAAATAACAATAAAATTAAAAATGATATGCACTAGTTTTGGCTCTGCTTATTTTACAAGAGGTGACCCTTTCGTGTTACTCTATCTTCTAGTATCCTGTTTGGCAATTCTAGGTTCTAGGTCAACAGTTTTTCCAAATTGACCTCACATAAGCACAAAAAACCCAACAAAATATTATGCTTGGGAAATGCGGTGCAGTAGTGGTAATGTGTACGTTCTAGGCTAGTGTTAAGGCTGCTTTGGTAAAGCGAGATCCTGCACTCAATACCACTGAGCAAATGCTTAACCCTGCCCTGGGATATTCCGCAATGTACCAATTTCATTAAAGAGCTTTTATGTATGTTCGAGAGCACACTGAAGGCATGATGTGACAAAATGGCATGCAAACTGGCTGGAATGGTAAATAAAGAAGCCCTGACCCTAACCCTGGAGATCAAACCAGTAGAGAGACCAGTGGTTTTGCAAGTGGTACATGCTGATGAAGCTTTGCACATACATCCACACTGTTCACACCATTGACAGAATTTGAAAGAGCTATCATTCTGGTTTGCTGTATGTTACTCTGGCAAGCATCTCTCTACTAAAAACACTCTGTGCTTCCTGCTGCTGGTACCTGGACAGGTCTTTGATTTTCAACCAATAAATGATCACCTCCTTTTCTCTGAAACACGAAGTAAACATGTGAGGCAGCAGGCTAGCTATAGTACCTATATATACCCATATACCTCAAATTATTCTGGTGAAGTTGGGTTTCAGTAATGCTGTGTGCTTTGGAGAGCATCATAAAGGGACTCTGCTGTTTAAAGACAGGTTAGCCCATTGGGTGAAGAAAGGGATTGTGCAAACATACCCAAACAAGTCAAGAGGTGCCTTTTTCCAATAAAAACATTTAATATGCACTATGGCTACACCTAGGCGACACCAACAGGAGTGTCACTAGTGACATTTGTGAAGTGGTGACATCAAGCGCACCATCTACCTTCACCAGATTATCGAGACCGATTATCGCTTTACCACAGTCATCTGTGATGAATCTGAGTGGTTCTTATCCTCTGTAAAGAACAACGTCAACACATGGAGCAATTGTGATCCTCAATAAAGTACGATATATGCACTATTTAAGAAGCCTGCTCTTGTCTGGTAAGGTGCACTATCAGGATGTGCTATGAACCTTCCTGACGCCTTTGATATACATCCTGCACTAGTTTAGAAGGAATCTACCTAGCTGGTCTGGAACATAAAAAAGTAGAAGAAAAGTGTACATCTGTAACTGTGGTTTAACAAGTGAATGGAGAACTACCAGGTCACCTGGGCCACTCAGGTTGATCACAATGGCAAAAGGACAAGTGTAACATAGATGAGATGATGACTTTGCTATGGCACGGAAATGAGAACAGAGAACTCTCCACGAGTTCTGAACAGAAACCATTCTGGCAGTCCTTGGTTTCAAAGACTGGTGTTATTACCATAAGAAAATATATAACGTCACTTATGCAACATATTGAAGCAAACTGTTGTGACACAACTACTATTTAGTACAATCAAGGTAATATATGATAGCTCTTCTTTAGTATTGTTATTGAGCCAGCAGTCCATGATCACACCACAGTCACTCAGCCACTGCTGCACTACTGAAGGTCTTCTGAAAACTACATGGAGACTAGAGATTAAATCTCTGTAGATATTTCTCATAGGAAGACATTGTTTACATAGCTTTACTTAAAAGGGCACATAACTAAACCTAAAAGGTCTATATTAACAGAGATCGATTTACTCTACAGCAGACATGACATGGTATTTGAGACATATAGTCAATGAAAATCAATAAAGACAAGCAAACACAAAACAAGATCCATGACACACGACCACAGTGATGTTTCTACTGTGATATGAGCTCATTTAAATGAGATTCTATTTCACCCCTTCTAAACACCAGTGGCAGCGAATATCACCTGGTCACCCACTTTATTCTCTCTCTCTCTCTCTACTTTTTTTCCCTTTTAACTACCACATCCCCTTCCATCAGACAGACTAGCAGCCTGTGGTGCCATGCTGCTAGCCCATTTGAGAGCCCCCAAATCCTTAACACTCTCTGCTCTCAGTTACCAGGTAAGTTTGCTGGCTCATGAGCCATACTGCAAGACCTGTGCTTGTGCAGCCAATGCCTGAATCCCCTAAAAGCCAAAGATAGACACCAACGATGAGCTTGCGATCTTAACTGTGAGTTAACCATCTCAAGGATGCAGCCTTTGGTTCGAACATCCTGTGCACTGACACGGCGTGCCGGCTGTCAGATTTAGAATCAGAGGAAGAGTCTTAGGTGGGCCCATGCATGGTTAACCTTACTGAGCCTCACTGCAGGTGGACCCTTTTGCATATGCAAAATCAACTCTTTGACAATTGTGGTTCTCTCTGGGGGAGCCAGAGGGCTAGCTGATACAGGAAGTACAGCCACTGACTGGCTGTACTGTCTAATGTATGGATAATCCCCATCCACACTAAAGATGTACTGTATGTAGTGGCCACTGCAGTGTTCCAGGACTGTGGATGGCATCTCACTGGGGGCTCATAAACTTATTACAAACTTTCTGAAAGAAGCAAGGCACCTCCATTAGCCATGCTCCCCAAGAGCCTAGCGTGGGATCTCCCCGATTGTGCTGGAGTCCCTTATGGCCTCCCTTATGAGCGCATGCAGGATGCTGAATTGAAATTAAACTGAAACTGTATTTTTGCTAGTGATCACCTTAAACAGAAGAGTGGGATTACAGCATAACCGTGTCTTGCATGTACTGGGAGCCATATAATTTGGGGGTTTCCTTGACCTTAGGCACTGCTTTCTGCATGCTTTAACTGGACACCTTTCATAGAACCACAACTACGTACATAACTAGTGATAGTATATGCTTAAACATTAATGCTAGTAGTTTATCTGGTTTAGTGTTACATCCATTTTCTAATCTTAACAGACAAGACAATTTTAGATTTTACAACACATAATGCCTAACGCACAATACAATCAAAGATTGTATTGTGATTGACTCAGTGATTTTTAGCTTTTCAGATTTTCAGCTGGTAGCATGGTAGCTAAAATTACACATAATAAGAAACACATTCCCGTTATGATCTGTAGTATATTAGTGCTTATTAGTCCATTTCCCATATTATTTAATCAACTTCCATTTTAGGCCTACTATAGATAATTTGATCAGCCCCAAATGAAAAGCTTTCTCCTAAACTGACAGAGAAGAAAGTCTTTGATTGAATTTTTATTACAACAGTGAAAGATAATTCAAAGGATTAAAACTTTTCAGAATAAACTGACTACAGATATGTAAAAAATTGGGCCTTGATAGTCTTAAGTCTTATCATGTAATGTCTGTTTAGTAACTTCCTCTTTTTTTCATGAGACCAGACATAATGCAGTTTGTTAATGAGAGGACTTCTGAGAGTGTTCCATGTAAAGCTGCTTCTGAGAACTCTCATGCAGTGAAATTAAATCTTTCCATTCTGCCTAACGCTCCCTTGATAACCACTCACAGCTGGGGGAGAGGTTGGAGATGCTGTTAAACATCTATTATTCAAATTTCTTTTATCAGAGTTAATAAATGAAGCTTGTACTGACTTCGCCTTATTTGATGAAGGTCCACTTGTGAACAAACCTAAAAGCCAGCAGTGTAATTTCCCTGATTTTGCATTAGTGAGTCTGAAAAGTGTTGCCCTTATTAGAGCTACTCCTTGGTGAGCAGTCCAGCTTGACCCCTATTAAAAGACTGTCAGCTGAAGAGCAGATGGTACTCACTCTCTGTCTTACAGCCCTGAAGGGGGGTGACTATGGCAACCGCTTCAAAATGGTCACCCCTGAAGTGGCAGAATCACTTATTCTAATTTGTTAAGTACTACTTCAGCCCTGTTAATTTAATCACTACATTCAGTCTTACGCAACTGACAGCAAATAAAAAAATCCCAGGTGTCTGCAGGAGACAGTAAATCAGACAGGCAGGTTTCAGTACAGATACCTATTTACTAATTGAGCACTGGAATATTCTACATTTGGTTTTGTGGATTAAACTAATACATCAGGGCTAATAAAGAAGCATTAATTTAAACAAAAAAGACAATGCTGGGTCATCTACCCAATTTAAATGCTCACTATTTACAGTCAAACAGATGACAAATTTAGATTTTGAGGAAAAAACGTTTGCGGTAGAGCAGATAGGCGATAAAGATCCAGAGTGCAGTTCCCCACAGGCTCCGGAACAGTGGCTCCCAGTGACTGTCCTGGTAGCGCATCTCCCAGCTGAAAGGAAAGTAAAAGCCCAGCAGAGAATGGCCCACATATACCAAGATGGAGTTCATTCCTGAAAACCAGTTCACACTAAATTAACAAATTGGTTTGTACATTAAAAACTGTGTAGGCACTGTGCATCTTATCAAAGTTATTAAAGTGTTATATTAAAGTATTAAAAACACTTCATGTAAAGAGCTACTAGAGCAACATATGAGGATACAAGTGCATTTTAAAGTGAAAAAATGATTATGCATGAGTTTTCTGCTTGTTCGCACCAGGATAAATGAAAGGTTGGCCACCCCACCATCCCTTGATGTCCACAACAAAATACATCATACCCAGCAACACAAAGGACATGGAGCCCATGCAGGCCACATACGACAGAGACCTAGAAAATAAGTGAAACAAAAAAAAGATTAAATGTAGAAAAGTTGTAGAAAAGCTAAATGTAGAACGGGGTGTACTTCTTAGCAAACAAACCTTTAATAAACCCTTGAACAGTTCAGCTGAAGAGTGTAAATATGATTTTTTGGCTGTTTATTGTTAGTGCTATTCAAATTATTTGTTGTTCATTTTATAAAATCTGAAATTCCAGAAATGAATTACACATTATGGTAATCTGGAACGCTTATGGGTTTCTCGGTTGTCCCCCTGGGAGAACCTTTAAAGTTCCTATGAAGAAGCCTAGTAACCTAAGAGTATATATAATAATAACAGTTTTCTTTTTCTCTTATTTTTTACCATCCTTTTTTTATATATTTTTAATTATTTCATAAAACATTTACATTTAGAGCAGGAACCTGTCAGAAAGCCTATCAGGTTCCTGCTTGCAATAGACAGTAAAATTCCAGATTTTGTTCATCTGATTGACAGAATTTAATAACATTGAACTGTAATAAACTTTTCACATATGCACAAAGGCCATACATCAGCATTTTACAGTAGACTCTACAGGGCTGCAGTTGAATGAACAAACAACAATGGTAAGACAACATAATACAAGAGAAACAGATAAATAATTTAGAATGCACCGAATCTGTCCTGAGATTATGCCAAAGAGAAACATTAGCAAAACATCCAAAGTGAATCTTTGGCACCTGCTCAAAAAATCTAGGGGTCTGCCAACAAATCACATTCCTGTCAGTTCCTAAGTACCAGGATGCTGGATGGAATTTTCATCTAATGTAAAATGGCTGCATCCCAGGGTGCTCCAGCAGGCGTCTGTTATGTCAGCTGAAGCGGAGCCAAAACTGACTCTTGGCTCATGGTTAATTACTTTTAGGAATCAAGACAGACATTCTCAGGGGCTCAATAAGCTGCATATTATGAACTGTCTATAAAACTCAGGTAGGTAATTGGTTTAGATGTGTATAGATGGAAGGAAATCTAAAAAAAACATGCTCCACACACACATGTAGAATGTCTTTTAATTCATTATATTAATAATAGAAAAAAATATGAACAGCACAGTTAATAACAGATGTATAATAAATGTTATTGTGGACAGTAATATATATGGATTATGTAACATAATATATATATATATTTAATGTAATATATATATTTAATGTAACATAAATAGTGCATCATGATTCATGATCAAATTCAGTGCTCACTATCATCATGCCTGGACATTTCACTATGCCTCATATAAGAGTGCTAGTGAGCCCTAGACTTTGGACATGATGGAGAGTTGGGAGTGTAAAGATGCTCTCTTCCTTGGCTGTAAAGAAGAGGGATCTTGTTAGAGGATGTATCACCTGGCATGCCTCATTCTTCCAAGCGAAAGGGTGATTATTTACAGGCCAGTCCACAGTTAGCGGTAAGTAAATGTGTGTTTTAGCAGCCTCTGATTTGTGCCTACTGTAGACTCATCCCTTCTTTACTGTGGAGATAAGTGGTTGGATTTAGGGGGTCAGGAAGCACTTACCAAAGGTTTTTATTGACAGGTATAAATCCAGAGTCTCGTGTGCACTTAGAAAGGATGGCCGCCAAGATTCCCTGAGGGTCCAAATGAAACAGATTTCAAATCAATGCTGAGCCATAAAGCAAGCACTCTCAGACACTGGAGATCTAGAGCAGCACAATAAAGATTCAAGGAGATTAGCTTAGCTTCTAAAATGTGAGTCTAGCCAAGTCTTACAGACCTGGACACAATACAACATACCAATATCTTTCATAGGCCAAGAAGAACTTTTAATGCAATATCATCTTACATATGACATGCTTTAGGCTAGATGTTTTACATCTGTTGTTGCTGCACACATACTTACTCTGTTACACACAAATCTTCATGTCTATGCTCTCTGAAAAAACTGCAATCATTAAAACATATAAGTATATTCTTCTAAAGCAGACAATGACTTGGACAGAAGTATTTTGCTTTGGCAGGGGAGGACATATTGGCATCCAAACCTGCTCGTTAGAGGAATATCCATCATTTGTATAGATGACAGAATCAATGATGTGGAAATAGCTTTGCTGGCTTTAGATTGAGTCTCCAGGCTATGTAGGCAGGAGGAAGGACTATCACTGCTATGTGGGGCAATCGCTCAATTTTAATCTCACACGGCCAACCACTGATCGTTGAACTCTAATTAACTCAAGGGTATTGTTTATGCGGACAAAGGGGCACAACAGCCTCAAAAGATCATCTCATGCCACAAGATTCACATAACAGCTGCCAGCTTCATTCTCTTAGAGTATGGTTTATTACGTTGGTGATGTGGCGGGAGACAATTATGCTTGCTTAACCAGAATATAACCCCTTGTGTCAAGAGTGCATTAACCATAGAACTGACTGTTCAACCTGCAGCTTCTCCTCTTAAATCGCAGTGCTCTCCAGAGATGTCAGTGATAACCGATAGTTGTTCTGGTGCTTGCTGAAGTTATGATGCACGTACTAGCTCCTAAGCTCTGTGTCAATAAATATTTCAGTTCCTATTTTTCTGTGACTGGCCATGTTCAATCTAGCCTGCAGTGTAGTAAATGTTGTATTTCACATTAAACTCCTCAAAAGTTCTTTCTAGGTCCTACAGCTCAAAGCCCATAACAAGAACATTCTAACAGTACCACTACTTCATGCTGTATATGTATAAATCTAGACATTCATTGCCACATACTATGGAAATCCTCTCTGTCCTGAATGGTGAAGACATTGCAAAGACAATCCTGAGGTGAACCTTGAGCCTTAGCCATACGTTTCCTCAATAGAGCCTTCAGCAGACATGAAAAGTGGAATATAACGCTTTAACTTCATTTTATCAACATAATGTTTTACTGCTGGCTAGTTTGTTTTATTATACCGTGCCTCCAGGTGAAGTGTAACAGATCTCCCTTCCTTTATTTCAGCACCCTGAGCAATATTCCTCTGCCATAACGGCCAGTGTGATTCAACATGGAGTCTGTAATGGGCCAATTTGTCATAGGAGCTGAGGATAATAAAATTTAAAATACTGAAATACTGGTATCAGGCATCTTCTAACACTGGGATCACAACATGTGCTCTCTCCCTTAATGTATCTTTCCATGAAAAGTGAAAAGGACATATTCTACCTTCTTATTTAAAAAGGTATTCATGTAAAGAAATGATGTAAATAATAGAAAAGTAATAGAAGTAATGCAATACTGTATTAATTACAATAAACGTAATGAAAATCAATGACTTGTGCATGATTATTTTGCAAGATAACAGTGACAGAAGGACACTATTCCTTCATATACAATGTTCATGAACATATATTTCAAAATCAAATGTATACCTTCTGAATCATGATTTACTGCTCTGCCTAACATCACAAAATCAATATTGTTCCATTTACAGCCACAAATAATACTACATCTCGCACTCTACAATCCTGATGAATTATCTGATGAAATAATCTATCACTGAATATTTGAATTTTGGACCTATTGCTGTTTACAGCTCAAAGAAAATAATGTCTCTAGAAAAAAAATCAGGTTTGCTAAAGCCTGAGACTGAATAAAAATGGTCCTAAGAGAGCACCAGTCAAGGTTCTGGTCAAAATAGCTTTGTGGAACCTTAGAGACAATGTTTCACAATCACCTTCCCGGCAATCCCTATGAAGTTACAGTAAGTGATTCACATTCTTTCACACTTGCCTCATTTCATCAGCTATTTATCAAAGCTTTTTTTCAGTTGAATCTGGTAAACAGGTAAAAACTCAACAGTACAATGAATGACAAAGATTCAGAAATATTGGTGAAAAGAATTTTGTACAGCCAAAATGTCTTTGCTCCAAGATGGTAAAACAATTACAGAATAATAGAAATACAGAATTCATTGGTTCCTAACCAATATCAAACCTAATTTGATATTGTTCATATAACTAAAACACAAAGAATGCTATTGGCTGAGGTTCCCTCTGGTCATTGTGCTGTTGAGCTTAATGTCTTGAGTCTGCCAGACAAAAGCCTTCAATCAGCACATGTGCTCTCTGGAGAGGCCATTCCAGAAACTCTGCTACCAGACCCCCAAAACAAGTCAGCAGCAGGATTTTCCTGCAACATACAACCCAATATTCCATTCCAATATTCCATGGCCCTTAATTAGCGACTCGGTTGCACACAAAACTGTACTGCTCTTTTACTGATGAAACTTGAGTATTTGATCTGGTGCCTGAAATAACAAATAAGCACAATCCACATGAGAAAGACCTACCTTGTGTACAAATGGTAATATGCCCAGATGCCCCTAAATGAACCAAATTACAGCTAAATATTACTGTGTGAACCCTGCTCTCTTATTTGTCCAGGAGGCTCTCTGAGAAGAAGACATCTCACATAACCCCCAGGGGACAGAGTTTTAAATGCCCTCCCACACCACACCACCACCCTGGCTTATGTCCCCTTCTCCATCCAGACCACCCAAATGGAGCTTCCATTCCCAAAGCCCCAATCCTCTTCCCATAATTAAGTTCATCTAATTATTTTTAATAAGCAAAGTAAATCTCAGCATGGGCCCTATCTGCAATAAGTTTATTTTCTTGAATATCTTAATTGTTAGGGTGCAATTGTTTGGTTGTAATTCAACTGTATTCATTATAATGTATAATGGATTGTCTTCTTTACATGCTGTGTAATTAATATGTAACATTAACAGTTAATATACTAGAGATCCACAAGCTATGCAAGTCATCCGGTCCAGTCCCGAGAGAGCTCAGATACCAGTCTCTGCCTGGGAACCCATTCCGTGCATGTACAGACAGATCATATGACTCCTACCTATTTCATTAACTGTCTGCAACTACATGCAATATAACACTTGTATGCCACGAAGGTCTCATGGTACAGTTTATTGGGTATATTTCTCATCTTCCTGTAGAGATATAATAGCCTTTTCAACCCTTTTGTAAAGTGCTGTAGATACTTAACCTGCTACTAGTTTCAAAATTTACACTGGTATATCAATTTTTTGGGGGATTTAAAAAACAAACAAACAAACAAACAAAAAAAACCCCGAAGCTCAAAAAGACACAATGCATCTCAAACTCATGAAATTGTGCATTTTTAAATTAGAAGCTGAAATATTGTACTACTGTAGAGCACATTATAGTGTTTTATCTTTTTTTGTGTACTGCAAAGAAAGCTGTATTGCTGACTTTATAATATCAACAACATACCAGGATGACAGCCCAGACTGAGAACCGTATGATGATCTTGTTGTTCAATTTGCGGTAGAAGAGGAAAATTTTTCCTGCCTGGAGAAATAAAAGGCACATTATAGCTTATCACCTATACCTTAAATAAATGCTTATAGATACTGTACTGTAATGTAGTGTTTTTCTACGCAGCAATAATCCCAGATTTCAGCGAACACCTACAGCATTTATGTAAGTCCAGAAGGATACAAATGAACCATGTTAGATGTTAATTCAATGCTGTGGATTCTGCTCTGAACTCATTAAACCTTTCACTACAATCCAATGGCAAAACATCAACTGGTTTGCAATTAATACACTGTTTGGCGCTCATTAAAGCACACACAATCTAAATCTAAATTCCACTAAAACCAGAATCCCATATCATGCTGGACTACAGGGCTCGCTGAATTCTCCACTTGCATAAGGGTGGATTTGGTAAGGCTGCTAGCGGATGTGCTGGTTGTGTCCCTGACACTGAGGTCGGGTTTCACTGCTCTCCACGCTTACTGATTAAGCCAGTGATGACGAATGTGGCTCAGCTGAGGACGCGCTAGTGGACGGACATAAGCGCCAAGGGCCGACACCTGCCATGTTCTCTAAGGCATGTTGATTGACGGGCTTGCCTCTAACTGTTTTTCATCTCCGCCCTCAGGGAAGAGAGCAATGTGTCCAGGTTTGCACGGCAAGTTCTCACCCCTCAAGAGCAATGCCGCTACCAAGGGGTGAGAAAAGTTCTGGTCCTCTGATAGACAGCACTATAGTATAGGGCACTATACTACACTACACACTGCCCTGTGTCCCTGAGAGGAAACAGCTGTGCGTCAGCGGAACTAGTCCAGCCCCGGTCACCTGTAATAACAATATCAGGCTCTTTCATGTGGTGGTGTACGAACGGGAAATTGAAGATTTGTATTCACAAATATTGACCAAGTCTTTACAGAAGAGAAAGCAATTCAGTGCTAAACTAATAAAGGTGTTTCAGTACCAGAGTAGGATCTAACATTTAAAAGTAAATGTTATGTACTGACCAAGAAGATTAGCATGTAC
>CM074947.1:12169915-12193356 GCA_037577455.1 Pangasius macronema
TGGGCTATGGGGTAGGATGGCTAACCTATTTTGGAATAAAACCTGCAGGCTCTGTTAAACAGCTGAAGATGAAGAAACATTTCACTTTCTAGCACAATAATAACCCAAAGCAAGCTATGCTAAATTGCTTGTGGGTGTGAACTCGTGTATGCATGGTGCCCTGTCCTGTGTGCATCCCATTCGGGGGGAATACTCCCACCTTGCACCCAGTGTTAACAAGATTGGCTTTGGATCCACTATGCCCCTGTCCAGGATTACAGAAGATGAAATGAAAAATATTTTTAAAAGATTTGTGAGCATTTTAAGAGTATCTAAATCAGACTGTCCAAATACAATCCTTCTGACTATGTATATCTATAGAGAGTGTCCCAAAAATCTCCATACATAGGAGATTTTTACATAGACTTTGTATGCCGGCACAATGTCGGTTGTGCCTTCGTCAGTGGATGTTTGATATCGACTTCTCGGTTGTTTGTTGAGTTTGTTATTAAGTTGGGCAGGAGTGTCGTGTGTGTGTTGTGCCTGCCATGTTTCCTGTTAAAGTCCATCACAACCTTGTGACAGCTTCCTGATCCAGCCATGAGAATGATTTCAATACATTCTTCTTTTGTCAAAGGCATCTTTGACTATCTTAAAAAAAAAAAAATTATATATATATATAAGAAAATACACACACACTAAATATGAAAAATTTTGGAAGACGTTTTGCTAAAACATTTTAATTTCCCCTGTGTATGGAGACTTTTGGGACACCCGGTATATGTCTAGGAGTCTGTGAGCATCGATCCTCTTTAGGGCAAACGTAGAAAGGTTTATAACAATGTGTTTACATCATATGTATGATGAAAACTGAAGCCTCTAAAATGGGGTTAGTGCCAAAGTTAACCCCATTTCAGATGCTTCATTTTTTAAATATGATAGCACCACCGTGAGTCAAAATGTGAGGTTTTTCTAGCTATTATCTGTTATCTATTCAAAATCAATACATTTACAGACTTTCAAATTTGATTATTGTCTTCTACCATCTATGAATTTTTCAGAGAAAAACAGGCTCCAAACTGCTGCTTTTAGTGCTTTCGACAACTCCCTGTTTGCCACTTTGTTGGTCTGAATTGCTTGATTGTGGCTTAAACTGAAAGTGATGTAATGCACAAACATGCATCAATGCTTCCAACAAAAATCAAGCAAAACACAGCTGGAGAAAGAATTTATCAGTTTTTCATAAATGTCTACAACAAGCATAATGTTCTTACTTGTTGATAGAAAGTAATAAACAAGACACCGTCATATCTCAGATCTGAAGGCTTAGGGTAGAAGCTTATGTTTTACATATTGTGTGAAAAATGCACTGCAAGGTAATGCAATCTACGTATTATGAATCACTCAGGGAATGAATGCTTGCCCTCTGAATCTCTTCACTCAGAAATGCTGACTAAAGCTCTCTGCTGTAATTTATTAAAGACATGTAGCTTAGTACCTGCTGCCCAAGTGGCAGTGTAGTGACCACTACAATAAATTAGCAGCATTCTTTTCTATGCTTCTTCCCTGCAAAAATGTATGTCTTGTTTACATGCATATTCTCTGTATACTTGAAGGCATTATATCCACCATTACGACACAACCAATTATATCTCAAGTCTAAGGCATTCAGTGTCAATATCATGGTTCCTGTGGTTTGTTGTCTCTGGAATCTGTCCATCAGACCCTTTTTAAGTACCACAAAGAGATCAGAGAAAAGCCCCAGAATAGACTCAGTGATTAAGCTTACTGTATCTGTATTGGCCCTCCCTTGTTTTTCCTTATGAAATTCAATTAAGAGTTCAGAACAGAGACCATTACTGCCCCTTTTAGGCCTAACCTGCTGATACAAGATTTTAATCGCATGCCATGCTCCAAAGAGGACTATTAAGTATGGCAGAACTCTCTCTCTCTTTCTCAGCTTCTTTTTCTCACTCTCTCATACGTGGACACACACACACACATACAAGCTCTTTCACAAATTGTGACTCCATCCATTAGTAACCATAGTAACAAAGACAAAGGTTAAGTCGTTTTCCAGATGAGACTCAAGCAGATTTCAGCAATGTAGGAGCCTATCATTTTAATTAAAAGCTTCTTGGTGTCTGACACAATGTTACACTTTATGTTGAAGAAAATCACTTCTGATAGATTAAACAATTAACACTGTCTGCCTGTGTCTCATTTATGCTAAGAATACCTATAATTTAAGTCAAGTTTCAGAAATGACATACAGGTGAAATAAAGCTGAAATAAAATGCAGTTGGATGTATATTGAAGCACATTTTTACACTCACATACTATTCGAATTCACCCTTGTAATCGTGTAAGATTCTGACATCGAACCTTACGATTAATAATATTACAACACCAGTAAAGTAGTATATTTCATAAGTCAAAAACACAAACTAGCAAAGTGGTTGAAAATGGAGTAGGATTTCAGGCAGCAGTAGCTCAGTGATTAAGGTTCTGTGCTAAGGACCAGAAGGACATGGATTCAAATTCTCACTACCGCCAGCCTTAATGACTTGGTTTCACATATGAATTCTCTATTCGACATCACTGTAATTTGTTTCAGATAAAAACATAAAACATAATGTCTCACCGCCTACATAGAAAAGCATCTCACAGCGAGAAATATTTGGATTTATATTTGCTAAATTAATCATTATTAATCATTATCCATTTCTGTACCGTTTATCTTACACAGGGTCGCGGGAGAGCCTGGAGCCTATCCCAGGGAACTTGGGACACAAGGCAGGGGACACCCTGGACAGGGGGCACAAGGCAGGGCACAATCACACACACATGCACACACCCTTTCACACACTACAGGCAATTTGGAAATGCCAGTCAGCCTACATCATATGTCTTTGGACTGGGGGAGTAAACCGGAGTACCCGGAGGAAACCCCCGAAGCACCGGGAGAACATGCAAGCTCTGCGCACACAGGACAGAGGCGGGACTCAAACCCCAGAGGTATGAGGCAAACATGCTAATCGCTAAGCCACCGTGCCCCCCCGCAGCTCAAAAATATTCTGCTAATTAACAAAAAAATGTCATTTTCTACTTGTTAACAGTTGCGACCCTTAAATCAGATTTTTTTAAAAAAAAAGTGAATATGAAATTCAAACATTCTAATCTTGTTTCTCTGATATCTAGTATAAACCAAGTGAACCAGTTAATCACAATTACGAGATTTGACCGTTGTCCGAAAGGTGACGGTTCTAATCTTGGGTCTAGGAAAAATTTTTTAATTTTACCGTCGTTTCAGAGCATTTATACTGTACTATATCAACATCATGTCAATGGCATCTGGCAAATTGACTGCAGTGCTTCTCTGCTCAGATGACAGATGCTTATGTCTTCAGCAGAAAGTTTGACTTATTGCTAGACAGGCGATATATTAATCAGCCTTGAAGGGAAAAATTTGAGGCAAAGTCTGAGGTCTTAGCCAAAAATATTTAACAGTTGTAGCTGTAGACACCACTAAACCTCTTGATTCCCCAGAATATGAATAGCAGAATCTTCTCTATCTTATATAAAATGTTGTAACCATAAATAATTTGCTCTTTGGCTTCTGAATATGATACATAAACATAAATAATATAAAACCTTAACAGGGAACACAATGACTTAGCTTATAGGCCTCCACAATGCCAAAATCTTTCTTTTTCTCTTTCTCACTCTCTCTTTTCAGGTGGTTAAGCTATCCGTTTGGTGCTTCGGAACATGAAGTGAAATGATGTGTTTAAAACACCCAAGGCAATTTTTGATGCAAAACTTATGTTGCGCTATCATTCATATATATATATATATACACACACACACACACACACACACACACACACCTGTAACTGTGTTGTAACTATGTATGCACTGTTAGAAATGGATTACCGAAGTACATCTTATGTAAATACAAACGTGTATCAAGTTCTGGCTTTTGCAGGTACACAAGTGTATCCTTACAGTATTCTAACAAGACACTCTATCTCACAAAAAAGCCACAAAAAAGTCTGGAACATATTTTGGCAATACCCACAATGCAATGGCAGAGGAACTGGAGAATATTCTGTTACAGTGGTCAAGTGTCAGGATGCACAAGCCAAAACTGATGTTAATAAAACTGAAGGGATTTACATAAGATGCCCATCTGTAACCGCTGTTACATTATAGTTGCATGTATAGTTAACTACACAGGCATTACAGACACACTAGAGACAAAGACAGAGCTTGGCATGACACACACACACACACACACACACACACACACAAAAAAAACATTAGGCTTAATAAGAAAATGGGCTGCTGCATTTCAAAAAGCCAAAGCAGGTGTAGATAGATTAAAACATCTGGTTTTATAAGCACTCCACATGGCAGAAGTTACTGGAACATTAAGTAGCAAATTACCTTTTGAAAGAAAAAAAACCCACATATATCTGTATTTTGGGAATGCTATTAAAAAAACATATCTTCTTACAAAAATGATTTTGTTTTGAACCTGTCAGAATATTTTAGAACAGAATTGTTAAGAGAATTGTCTTTAATAGTTTGTCAAACGATATACAGAAATGCTGATTTCTTCATAAAAAAGCAGATTACCCTGCTTTTAAATCCCGGCTTTAATCTACATAAGGAAGGCTGGATCTAAACCTCACCAGCAACATGAAATATGATTCAAATTTGGTTTGATATTGTCAGGAAAATAAATTACCATTAATGACTGTTGGCAGATATTTCCAGCTAAATGACATATGATCTCTTTTACTCAGGTACTGATCTGACAACTCGTATCCTATCGAGCTCTAAAATCACAGGCTGTTAAATATGTGCTGATATGCTGCCAGTATTATTACATCAAATTTTAGGCAAAAAGGGAGGTCAAAGCCATGGCGGTTTCCTGTTTCAAGAGAGACATGCATTGTGTCTGCCCTCCAGCCACTATTACATCCTGCTGGCCTCCAGATTAAATCGCATCACCCCTAGCCAACAGCAATCCACTGTTCCCTACCACAGACGCATAAGACATTAGAGATGATGCCTCGAGCTACCGCTAGATAACAATGGCTCAAGTGAGCATGTGTCCAGACTGTGACCTTTCAGCTATCTTGGTTGTAGATATCCAATAGATTCTCTTAGCAAACACAGTTTTGATGAGAAAACAATTACCATACAGTATTGATAGCAATCTGTATGAATAAATGATCTAATAGTAGCTGACTGCTGAACATCAAAAGCATTAGGACATACCCCCGGAATGTGTCTAATGATTTCAAACGGGATGATTTCGACTGGCTTTGGTCCATGCTGGCTTGATTCGTGGCCTCTTCCTACACAGCAAGTAAACGACAAATGTCAAAAGGAACAAACACAGTATGTACTGCATGAGAATAGTGACTACAGTATAGGTACAACTTTTAATATAGCAAACAACACAATGAATAATACTATTACTGAATCAGCTCAGGATGTCTCTGCAAAGGAAATACAGGCTGTAAAATATGATATGATATATTGGATAAACATTTGAGCAAACGTGCAATATTCTGCATATCTGTGGTCAAAACTGGTGCCTTCATTAAAATAGTGGACTCGATGAATATGTTTAGTGAGCATGAACAGTTTCTCTCATTTCACAAGGAAGAGGTTCCCATTTCCCATATGGCTTTGTGCTGGCAGAGAGATCCATCACAAAAGAATTAGCACAAACATCTTCCTGCTCTGGCTCTTTCAAACGCTGAATGTAGTGCTACAGACCAGGCTAATCAAACTAGGAGTCTTAGACCAGCCAAATCAAACTAGAGCTCATTCTGCATTGAACAGACAAAATTGCAAGAGACATCAAATAATGTACCTGACATCTGGTATTTATTTTCTAATATACTTGGTAGTAGACAGTAATTGTATTTTTTAGTCTGCATTTAACCAGTAGTGCTATGTCTTAGCTAATGAGTCTGTTACCACACTTACCCTTTCCACAGAGTATTTAGACCCACAGCAGCAAATTTTATTTTTGAGCCTTAATGTGCAGCTACATCTATAATACATGAAATAAATGATTTAATATGATTGTATAGTATACATATCATGCTATATACTATATACATTACAGTATGTCTCACTACTAGTATCTGTGTCATGCACTCATACACTCATAGCTAAAGTTTTCCTGAACAATCAAGTCATAACAGCAGCTCAGATTAGCCCAGACATGCCATTTCCTGATTAGGAATCAACACAGTAAACAATACTCCACAACCATTGTAAGAAATTGTAAATTACAAGCAACAAAGTTTATTATTCAATACAATTTATTCCATTCACCAAGTTAAATTGTAATCAAATTGTATGGAAATGTAGTGCAAAATTCTCCAANCTCCAACCATAGTACCTTATCAGACTCAAAAATCTGGTATAATTAGGATAACATAAGAGAAGAATATTACCTTTAATTGATTACAATGATGAGTCTAATGATTAAGACAATACACTTATATTTATGTGGCTTTGATTGATTCAGTATTGAACTAAGAGTGTTGATATAAAGGTGTTACCTGGACAGAAAAGGTATAGAGGCCCAAATAAAGGCCAAAAGGACTAGAACAAGAGCAGCTACCCACAAAGCTGTGAAAATAAATAAATATTGATTGTCTCAGTTGCAAAAGTGATTATTGAAATATTTAGCTAATGTGATTATTTTATAAAAACACAACAGGCCAAAGAGGAGGTATATGGAGGTAATAAATGAGGATATGAAGCTAGTGGGTGCAAGTGTTGAGGATGTAGAAGATAGGGATAGGTGGAGAGTGATGATTCGCTGTGGCCACCCCTGAAGGGAAAAGCCAAAAGAAGAAGAAGACAACAGACTATGTTTAACATACATTTATTATTATATTTACAAAGATGTTTATAGTATGTTCAATGCATGAGTGGATAATACTTAGTAACTGCACTTCATTACATACTTATATTTATAATTCACTTGATTATTATTAAAATGCAATATTTATACTCTTAATTACAAGAAATAAATGTACTTTTTACTACTTAGATTTTTATTTAGACCTTCAAAGTACTCATTACAAATCAGAAAAGTCTCTTCTTCTCTCATCCAACCAGTGACTGTATGCTAAATAGTGGGGTCAGAAAGTCTAAGACCAAATTGGATATTGGATATATATATTTTTTTAATTTACAATTGTGAATAAACAGAAGGTTTTAGAATTCTGCAGTATTTAAAACAAAGAAAGTAAAAGTTCAATATCTTGAATATTTAATATTCTAGGTCCCTATGTCCTAGATTTAAATGTAAACAAATTTGTGACCATGTTAACTGCTTTGTACAAATGGTCAGATTTTCGTCATGCCTAAGCTCTTCTACTGAAGCATATGTTCAGATGACATTGATGGATTTGGTCAAAAATGGATCATAAGGTTTTGCACAAACCTGTGGATTTCATGCCAGTTCAAGTGCACACTGTCATTAAAGCAGAAATGAGACATAAATACTAAAAAACTCTGAAATTCACGTAAAAAAAATTCCAAAGATTCTACTTTTCACTCAAGTTGTTTTCAGCGATATTACCTGATGAAAATTGTTGCATTAAATTAGAAAAGAATGCAAAATATCAGCATTTTCACTAGTGATCTCAGACTCAGATATACCTACTGTATATCACCTTAATGGGCTCAGTTTAACATCCAGTCATTTCAGTTAATAAATAAATCTTAGATAAATAAATAAATAAATAAACTATCAACATGCCAATCTGTCACCTGTGGTGACCTTCTCATGCTAATTAATGTAGTTAGCACTATAGTTATCTGTGTGCATATGAAGTATTGGATAAACCACCAGACTACAGTGTCAAACTTGAGGAGGAGTACCTAAGGACTACCTCAGTAAAATTTTCAATATGCTGGAGTAAATAAACACTCATAAAATATAGCGAAAATGCAAGAACTCCATCTGATTTGAAAAAGAAAGAAAAAAAAAAACATGCTGAGGTATGCTTTGCTAATTTGCTATCAATAACCGGTGATAGTTAACTAGGTTGGTCTATTTTCTTTACTAATGCCAGGTTAGACTAATGCCAGTAGCTAAGTAGACAGCAACTGAAATTCTAGCTAATGGTAAATATTGTTTATTTAAAGGATATTTTACTTCTGATTAATTCATTAACAAACTATGTAGGCATTAGTCATGCATGTGACCAGCTTACAAAGACTGAATGATGTTTTCAGTCAAAATGGTGCAGTTGCTTTAAAACAAATCTTGCTACATCATCTTGCTACAGTTTTAGAAAACTTAACTTTTTTAAAATAAAAGTTAAATCCATCAGTTAAAACCATTTACTTTTACATTTTCAATGCTTGAGTATATTTACTTTTTTCTTTCACGAGTATATTTTTGGTTGGATACTTCCACCTTTAATTGAGTAAGACTTTAACATATCTATACTTTCACTTAAGTATAATTTCTCAGAACGCTTTCTATCCCTGGTTCAATGCTACTGCTAATAATGGACAATTTAAAATTGTTAGTAAATAAGTAGTTTATTAGGAGTCAATATTCATGGGAAGAAATCATTTCAAGTTGTGGTTTAAAACGAATCTTGTGTGTTGGGGGTCTTTTGGCCCGTACATGAATTAATACTAGAAAAACAACAATATTCTAATTCAGGATGTAAAAAACGTTATATATTCACCACCGTGTCGCAAACTGTGTATTTTGCAGCTAGGTTTTGGCACTGATTCGTCCTACTCAAAAACACTTAGACACATGAAATTGCCATTAAAACACCAGAATGTTTTTTAATTTATTTTCTACTGAAGTGTTTAGAGTGGAAAAAAATGACATGCCGTTAAGCCTTACATTTATATGCCTACATGATTTCACGATTCTTACGGGCAGGGTTGAAACTCAATCACTCTGTATCGCAGGGAAACTCTCAAGAGCCCAACAGTTTCCTGTTGCATAGCACAAAGAAACAACTTGTCACTGCAAAATCAATCTGTGCAACCAAAACCCTGGATCACTAGTAACATTTTTTTTCAGTGCATGATGGAACACGTTTTTTTTTTCAGTGTATGATGGAAGACATGACATGGTCTGCCAGAAGGTATCATCTATGATAAAGGTTCCAGAAGAAAAAGTAAAACACTGGCAACCTCCAAAGGTACAAGGGGAGGCGTTTGTGTGGAAAAACAAACACTGAAATGGCCGTTCAATCAGCAAGTGAATACACACCATGACACAAAAGCAGTGATGTACTGAAGGTCTGTCGTGATGGCTGAGTTGAAGGACTACTATACCATGACCAGGAAATGAATCCACACTAACTGCGTGTTTAAATTGTAACTATTTCAGTGTGTCGACAAATAGGTAGAAATTAATCGTCTACCCAGTGATAGTGTTGCAAATAAAAACTTGAGGTTGTCCTTATACACTAATGAAAACTCTAACGATTATTTTGCGAAGAGTGTTTTTATTACTTTATTAATGTATTTTTTAAAGAAAATCACTGACATTATTTTGTGACTTTCACAGAATTTTTTAATAAAGTCTGTATGGCCTGACAAAGACCAAATGAAGCACTTGTAATGTCTGTTTACAACACTACACAAATCATGCACTGATTCTGAAGAATAAGACAATTACACCTAAATAGGCATTTGAATAATTTCTCTAAAGAAACTTATCAGAAATCCATCACAATGACAGTAATAGAAAGCATTTAAAGCCTCTAATAGCTATTTCACAGAAAGTCATTACAAGTATACATCTGATGGTGTGTCAGAGATCTTTAATGTTTTTTTGTTTTTGTATAAAACGATACTACAAAATAAAATGCGATTTTTGATATAAAATAAAGCTTCTGGTCACTTTTTTTCTTTCTGACTAAAAATAATGCATGCTACAAACATGCCACGCCTCGATGCCATGTCAGGCTTTTAGGGTGTTACAAATATACTAACATATTATTGACATTACATATAAAAAAAGACTCCAATAATTTTAATACAAACCAAAGATATTCAAGTCTGTACACTCTGCTTGACAGTTTACTTCTCATAAAATTATGGTGAAAAAAACACTGAAGTTCCATTTTAATATTTAGTGAAAGCACAATGGTGTCCAGTGACACTGAAAGTACATATGTTCATTAGCTAAACCTCGGAGCGACCCTGACAAGGATAAACCGGTTACTGAAGATGAATGAATAAATACATGAATGACTAAGCCTCTGTTAATAACACTGATAAAAATAGTCTATGGGTCTGGCATAGTTCTGTTCAAGCCCCAATGTGCAATGGTCAGCTTCTTCCTGTGCTCTCTGCCTCCAGCCTGCTGATCACCAGGCCGATTACTTAAGCTGTGAGAGCCCACTGGAGCCTGCATATAATCACCGGACAGTGCAGCTAATGGAAGCTCATCATGTGGCCCAGAGTTTAGCAACACTGGCCATATATCTAGCAGATAATGGTTACTTACCCTTAAAGTCTGATCTACAACATAATCTGCACTATTGTAAAATAGACTCTGCATTATGGAGCATGGTGCTTTCAAAATCCCATTATGTCTTAATCCTCCTTGCTCCTCTAATGTATTTCCCACAATGCTCCTCTCATGGGGCATTTTCCAAAACAAACATGGCAGAAAAGCTTTTCTTTGAGCTGTTTTTGAAGAAAGGGGCAGCTTATTGAATCAATATTACACGGATCCGGCCCCTGGGATGCAAAAAAAGCACTTCTATGTAGAAGTCAGGATCACAAGATACATGTTTCCATTCTGCTGACTCAATCAAGGTTTATACAGGTCAAAGAGAATCTTTGATCTGATTAAATCATAGGTAGCAATGGTTAAAGTGTTACTGTAAGATGTGTTTATATGTTATTGTACATCTGTTATATAACTACAGACATGTAGATCATATAATCTGAGGTGATGTGTGTACTGGCGTAGGAGAAGGAGAGACCAATGTTCCCAAGGTAGAAGCCCATGGGCGAATTATATGGATATAAAATTAACTGACAAAAAGAAGACATACGTTTACAATCTTTTAACCAAAATTCAAATAGTTTGTACTTACGTTGGTAGGTGCTATGTGGAAACTTATCCAGAGAAATATAGCAGGTTACATCAAGTGCATCTCCACGTGTGACCCAAAGAGAATAATGTCCTGCCTCTTCAAACAGATAGCTTATACTGGAATGATGGAAAAGGAAATGTTAATAATAACAGTGAGGAAGTCGGACAGTTGCTCTCAAATGAGATAAATATGTCTTCAGTTGTGTGAACTATGTATATATATATATATACACACACACTATATGGCCAATAGTATGTGGACACCCAACCAATCACATCCATATGCATGTTAAACATCCCATTTAAGATTTAGTCCCCCGTTTTGCTGCCATAACAGTCTCCATTTTTCAGGGAAGTCTTTCCTTTAGATTTTGGAACATGTCTGTGGGAATAGTTCCAGTGAAGGGAAATCTTAATTTACAACATACAAAGACATTCTACACAATTGTGTGCTTCCAAATGTGTGGAAACAGTTTGGGGAAGACTGACATATGGCAGTGATGGTCAGGTGTCCACATAATTATGGCTATGTAGTGTACCATATTATGAAACAAACTTTGGTCTGTCTTAAGAAATAAATCATTAAATCAAATCATTCCCTTAAACTGTAAGTTTAACAATCTGACCCTGTTTACTCCATTCAACTCACAGGCTATTGTTCAGTCATTCAACTTAAAGCTTGTTATTCAGCAACTACTATAATTTATACGGTAATTTTTTTCAGAGCATATACATTGTCTTGTTCCATTATGGCATAAGCATAACATCTTATTTAACATATTATGTATACAGGAATCGCAAGTGTTATTCATAAACTCACTTATTAACCTCTGAACCTTAAGTTGACAAGTAAGGAAAGCTTTTATTTTATTGTATGGTGAAAAGATAAGTCTCAGTGTTCATGAGGCTTGAGGGAGCCACCTAGAGCCTGAAAGTTAGAAATGCACTTCTTGACCACATTCTTGCATCTCCTGTTTCATTCCAAAAATGTGTGTTACAAGCATTTATTGATCGTTCGGGGGATGACATACCAGCCGCCATGTTCATTGGAGGGGGAGGGTCAATCGATAGTGGCTCCATCTGGAAAGGGACCTCACTATTGATCTTTAAGAAGCACAAGACTAGACCCCAGCCCGGGGCCATGCAGTAAAGGCACAGCACCTCATCTTTTGCAACCAGATACCTGTTTAATATCCCACCACCTTTTTAATAACAACCCCACATGGAATACTTCAGTTCTTGTGACTCTTAGGTCAGGATTCTATATAAATATGGCTACTGAATCTTTGTGCTTGACATCCCAGGTTGGGTTTCTGTAGATATTTGTAGTGTTGATGTCTTAATGGCTCTTTTCTTTATTTTGAATGTCTGCTCCTATTAACCCCAAATGGCAGCAAGATCAATAGCATGTGAGATATCCTTCAAAGGCCAGCACTCAGGACCTAAAGTCAGGTCAAATGCTGACACACTGTGGTCTGTGTAGGTTGAGAGATTGCAAATGGAATCTTCTGCTATTAAGGCTGTATATTTAGTCCATGTCAAGGTGCTTCAGCCCACATAAATGGAATGAACCTGTCCATATGGACAGTGATTTATAGACAGGGATGTTGATGTTAAGTAATCCATCCAAATGGAACAGGATCTTGCACTCAAGAACAAAAGGTGCATAATTTCAACTTTAATCCATTGCAGTTAGACAGACAGACTGGCCATTAGTGTACAGCTATAGTGTAACATTACGCCTTACCTGCACAGCGTGCTGTTAGTGGCATTCACAGGTGAGGCTTTCAGAGTTAGAGTGAAAGGTGTGCTCAGCACCACAGACACATTTCCTGGTCCAACTTCCATGCTAGCCAAAGGTTGGTACAGACACTGCAGATATTGTGTGCATATTATTTCTACACAGCGTAGTCTGCCATAGACTTGTACTGGCTTGTTAAAGGTAGATGTAATATCCTTAATGTTATGGGGTTATGAGATATAATATTTATTATCCCTAATGTTGTTTACCATTTATCTAATTGCTTATTGTTAGCTGTCTTTTGTTTTTCCTTTTTTTTTTTTTTTTTTACTATTTTAGGCATTAAATATTGTTTTATGACTATTATTACTATTACTTATTATTTCCATTTACATAATTTGGCAGATAAGTCCAGAGCTACTTTAAGAAGTGCTTTGTAGACTTCATCAAGTCATATTCAATACCATGAGCTGGTACAGCAACAAAAACTGTACAACAAAAGTCGAGTTTAATAATAATAATAATAATAATAATAATAATAATAATAATAATAATAATAAAATTTGATGTACAGATCATTATGAAAATTGAGTAATACAATTTCTAAATACCTTATAGCAGTAATCTGAGGTGTAGAGAACTTGAAGCCCATAGGACATCTGATTACGGACTGTTAGTAATGCTTCATCCATTTTCAGTGTAGCTTCTGCAAGTTAAAGGTTAAAGATCCCGATAAGCTGAATTTTCCTTACAGTTATCGTGTTGGCCTATACAGAATATACTTAACAGCATGTATAGTTTTAGTAATAATTTAAGTGAATTGGGGGAATCAATTTGTTGTTAATATTACGACTTATGCAACAAACCTCAATACAAATACTCATATGACAAATTACCTCTGATACTGAAGAACTAAGAGAAATTTAAAAAATAATTCACTAACACTTTTTCATCTTTAAATAGAAATAAAAAAAAAGTTCTAGCCTTTTGTAATTTATGGCAAAAAAGGTTGGTAAATTAAAATGTGAGCCATGTTGACATCTACAGGACTAACACAACTCTCCAAAACATGGTGCATGCTCAGACCACTAGCAGAACATCTTCTCTTGCCAATCTTACAGATAAAGTTCTCGGTGCTATGATAGAAATGCGTCACTAGGAAAAACATATAGCACTCCAGCATAACAACCATAAAGACTTACAACACACTGAAATTCCACAACAATTTAAATATCACAAATAATTCACTTTCACATTCCAAAACTGCATGCTACCTGTATTTATGATCATCTCACACTGTCCTGTTGTGAGAAGAATAATACAGAAAATGTGTCTCAGGCTGCAGATCTCCATAGTCAGCTGAAAACCTGCTTCTCTAATGAACGTATTTATTGTAGGCTACAAAAGATATAAACAATGAGTTCAAAGGGCACAGGGGTGTGTTGGATATTTACCAAGGTGATTATGGCACTGTTTCAGTCATTTCTGATTTTAAACAGGGCTGCCAGCTCTCATGCTTTTAGCAAATGAGTCATGCTTTCACATCCTGTCTTAGTATCACGTCAAACAAACACACATATACGTGCAGGGGCCAGAGTTCTGAGTGCTTGTCAAAACCCCCCTTTCACTATAACTGAATATTTTAGACAATGAATGTAAAAGAGTTGTGAAGGTTCAGAGTTTAAGATTCTGAGCTAGCAATTGCTCAGAGGTTTGTGATAAAGGCTCCTAACCTTCAACTGCTCAGTTGCATTAATTGCGTCCTGTCTCAATTGTAAAACACTTTAGATAAATATGAAATAAAAATAAAAACATAAAAATGAATAAATATTCTTCCTTCCTTGCTTGAGTATGTTATTCATGTGATATATAATAAAATAAGCTTAGAATGTATACACCACCACACTGCCAGACTGTCAGGACACCAATGACAGTGTAGATAAAATTTTTATTTTTTTTTCCATCTGAGCACCTTCTCCTGGCTTGAATACTCCCTGCATGTCATTTCATGCTCGATCATGAAGACAATATAACTATTCCCGGATTAAGCAAATTATCTTGCTTTCTAAGACCAAGACATAACTCTCAACTTTCTATATGTCTTTGACAGCAAATCCTGTCCTGTTCCACTTAATATGGAAACACATTACGTCGCTGCTGTTAAAGGCAAGTGAGAGTCAGAGCGAGTAAAGGCAAGTCAGGGCAAAAATACAATCTTCATTAAAAACTTCACCTAAATCAGAATGATTTTATGCTATGGCATTCTATGAAATCAATCAGGATCTGACAATTCTAATAGTTTAACTAGTCTGCACATCAGACAAGTTTATATATTCTGTAAGTCAAGGCAAAAACTTTACATTACCTCATCCCCAAGTATGTTGCATTTCATATAAACATTTCAGTACCAAAACTTCCCAAACCCTCTTCACTGCTTTGAAAGTCCAACCCATACCAAATGTAAAAAGAATATGACATAATACAAGTACTAGCCTATTACAAACATGTGGTTTCTTTAAATAGACTCTTTTTTTTAAACCAAGGGCTTAAGATCTCCTATATTACATATATCATAGAATAAACATTTCCATTGGTTATGTCTAAAGATCATTCTATGACGTTCAGTTTTAGATGTTTTTCTCTATAACACTACAATGAAGACAGAAAAGATAAGCATGTATTTTAATGGCAGTAACATTACAGTTTATAAGACATAAGCTGCACACAAACCAAGGCCTTCTCTGTATCTAATTTAGTCACCTTAAAGAATGTGTGCCATACTCGACAAACTTTTAATGTTCAATTATTGTGCATAAAATAACAATTACTTATTATAAAATATTGGGAACAGGTCATTTAAAATGTTGTAAAGGCACCTGTTGAATAGACCTGAAGGAATACTGTCAATTTCCAAGCTTTAGTTTAGTTCAAACATCAGTCCACTTACAGCTAGTTAGGTCTACTGCAAAGTGGACAAATTATCAATTAAAATATCAGAGAAAAAACAGGCCCTGTATTTTTCAGGGCTGTCTTATTTGTACACAACAGATTTAGAGCATGATGTGAAGGTGAAGGTGATGAAGTAAAGACATTTACTCTACAACAAAGCTCATTTAGTCCTTGAGATCCAGCAGTGTGATGATGTCTCTGTTCAAAAACATCTTAACTAGCTCAGGATTATAATCACATAATTATGTGAGAAAACTGTACTGAAATAAGGAAAGACTTATCTAATAGGAATAAGGAGGCATGCATTGTTCTCTGGTTTCTAGTTCTAGTCTCAGTTGCTGCTCATTGTGCATTTTCTGTGTCATTTTTGAATTCAAATCACTGAGCTAAATCTGGCCTCTCCAAGATGGCGGCACGGTTGACGTGTCTAGTTTAATTCACAGAGCACCTACGTCTATGCCTTCAGTCATGACTGTTTATAAGTCGTCGTTTTTCAATACTACACTTTGGAACAAACCTGCAAATGGCTGCCGCGTCTCTTCAAGGACCTTTGCGTAGAGTTCAGTTATTTGCTTTGCCGAGAAGATGCACCAGCTAAGCTTCTTCCGCCCTGCCTGAGCGGGTTTTTCAAGGTCGCTGTGTGGCGCTGCAGCTGGACAGTAGGCTACTTCGTGCTCGTGCTTGTTATTAGCTGTTTATTTTCCCTATCCGTATTGTGATAAGCCCCGCCTCCTTCTGTAGAGTTGGTAGTAGGTGGCGAATGGACATGGGAGGCTGCGGGTAAATATAGTACGTTAGCCAATCGTAGCTCAGGAGGCGGGGTTTGTGGAAATACGGGTATGGGGACGCGTTTAATTCAGAGCAGGAGAGACGGAGAGACAGGAAAGCCGTGCAGCTCTGAGAGAAAAAATGGTAAGTACATCGCAGAGACTTATTATCCTACAACTTCAGTTATTATATTAAGCTATGCAGTGCTTACAGCGTGCTGTTTGGCGCATTTTATAGTGAAACTAAACAGGAAACGATGTGTTCCACCTGTTGCCGTTGTTTCTCTGCCAGGCTGTGTATGCAGAATTTATTTACTTTTTATCAACAAGTGTACAATAAGATTTTCCAGCCTGTCTGACACGTGCTGGTATCACAGTATAACACTTTCAGACATGTTTTGTGTGTCTAATTTTTCATGAGTTTTGTGAGTTGTGTGATCAGCGCTCATGTATTTAGCTGCTGGACGCCTAAAATACGTCGCAGGTTATCTTGTTGCTAAGAGACGTGTTGATTGATGGGTGACGGTGTTATCAGCTTCATTGTGTCACAGTTTGCTGTGAGGCGCAACACGCTTCACACACACACACACACACACACACACACACACACACACACACACACACACACACACACAGACAGAGGAAAGTGCTGATGCTACTCATTCACTCACACAGTAGCACAGTCTACATCATTACAGAGAAAATGTCACTGATCTGTGATTACACCATGTTTACAAAGTCAGGATATAATGGGGCATGATGCATCAATACTCTTTTAACTATAGGAATCAGTTAAAGTGGTTTGATTTGGTTATACATTATGTATACCACCAGGTTTGACCCTGAAAACATGTCATTAATTATCATGAATGCAAAATCCATGATAGATGTTAACTGCTTCATCATGGAAGCTTGATTCTAATTTTGAGATATTTTTCTGCTGTGGATAATTTTTCAGAAAGCTTTTATCTTAAAAAAAGAAAAAACAACAAAACAAAACATTAATCTACTTTCTTGCTGTACCCTTTGAAAGTAGGATTAAGTGTTAAATCTCGTGGGCCTCCTGTACAGCATTTGAAAGGGAAAGGGTTAAATAACTCAGTGTGACCTGCAGTGAAACATGGTGAAAGCTCCTAAAACCTGAAAGCAAGTCATCATTGCATCCAGATGGCCTCCACTGCAACCAATCACTGAGCTCCTTTATGAAACGTCCCCCAGCTGAATAACTGTAACTCTTGCATTGCCGTTTTAGTTTTGTAAAATGTTTAGTCATGTAAATATAATGTTAGTAATATAGAATGTAACCTTTTATTTATATTTATTAACATATATTTTGTAATAATATATGCCATGCACATAACATGTCATTAGAGACAACATACTGTATGGTTTGAAATTAGTTAGGTGTGTAACCTCAGGATAAAATGGATAAAGTGGCAGTTATTGTTATGAACCAAATTATTTTAGAACTCATTGTCTAATTATATTGTCAAATTATGCAATTATATTACATTTATGGCAACACAGTAATGCAGCAGGTAGCCTTGCAACTCTGGGATCCCAGATTCGATCCTGAGCTGTGGTTACTTTCTGTGTGGATTTTTACATGTTCTCTTCATGTCCCTGAGGGTTTCCTTGAGGTTCTCTGGTTTCCTAGTTTCTCTGGTTAGGTGGATTAAGATTAAGGTAAAGATGTTGGACTCCTGATTGGAATATTGAGAGTTCAAATCCCAGCACTGCCAAGCTGCCAATGCTGGGCCCCTGAACCCTTAACCCTCAACTGCTCAGTTGTATAAATGAGATAATTGTAAATCGCTCTGGATAAGGGCATCTGACAAATGGCATAAATGTTAATGTAATGGACTGGCATTCCATCCAGGGTGTATTCCCGCCTCATGCCAAGTGTTCCAGGGATAGGCTCTGGATCCACCTCAACCCTGACCAAGATAAAGTGGTTACTGAAATATATATGAAAATAACATTTATGACATTTGACAGAAGTTCTTATTTAGAAGTTATTGGGGTCCTTCTTGGGGGAAAAAAAACATATCCTTGTGCTAGAGCACAAGAACATAAGAAAATGTTTTTATTAGTCTTGTTGTATCTTGGTGCATCTAAGTCTAAGCATACGGGAGTGAGGGACTAACTAAAGCACAGCTGTAATGTGTCTGTTGTAACTACACAGGCTGGTAAGATTCAGGTTCTGACTTTGGACGAGAGAGAGCAGCTCCTCCCGATGCTCCGCAACGCACAGTGGGCCGAAGTGGTGGGCAGGGATGCCCTCTATAAGGAGTTTGTTTTCAAAGACTTTAACCAGGTGAGCATCCACATAAAACTAGTTACTACTCTTCTCTCACTGGCAATGAGAGCACAGTGTATGTGCTGCGTGTAAAACATCAAATCCTTTCACACAAATGGCATCATTTTAGATGAATAATATGAATGAAATTCCCTCTTAGGCCTTTGGGTTCATGTCTAGAGTCGCACTACAGGCTGAGAAAATGGACCATCATCCAGAGTGGTTCAATGTTTACAATAAGGTATATGAATACTATTAACTTAAGCATTGTCATACTTATCATGAGCAATGAAAATTCATTTAATAGTTTGTCAGTAACACCAACCGGAGAAAGAGAAACGGTCCAAGTGTAGTGGGAGTCGTGTGTGCTCACACCTCCTGACAGATTCGCGCTGCAATGAGATGCTACTTTCATTGATCAAGTCTCAGTGTTGTGAGGATGACTCTCTTCCTTTTTGGCAGAAACAGACCAGGCCCCTTATGTCTCACACTGCTGAATTAAATGCATTTAGTGGGTGGGATTTCCAGATACAAACTAATCCAACCCCAAATTGAAAATCTTTGATGGCCTATTACACAGACAGTATCAATAAAAACACAGGATACATTATCTGTAAATTAATAATCGTATGGTGATAATAGAGCTATGTGTACAGGATCTGTACTGGCTGTAACCCAGTAGCTTCTCTTTTCTGAAAAGTATTGTGCCTTTATTTTCTATTCAACGTGTACAGGGTATTGCTGTCCTTACAAATCGGTAGAGTGTCTCAACAATTGTGATGGCCTGCAAGTGTTTCCAAAATAAAGCAGAGCTTTTGACCCAGTGATTCTGAATTTATATTGCATATCTGCACACACAATAATTTGCCCAATCTTTTCACATACTTTTACACAAAAAATATGCAAAGTAAATGGCATGAGAGAGTAATAGATTTTGAATTTTTACTTCGGTGCAACCGTCACCCACATGCAGGGATTAAATTAGAAATCAAGGAAAAGGAGCTCTACTTCAACATGGAAATATTTCTGTTTCTGTGTTAAGGGCTTAATTTAACTACCCACAGTCAGGTGCTCATTCTGGCCTTCTTTTTTTGGCAAAGATATATGATGAAATAAAGCGTTTAAACTAGCAAAAGCAACACATTCAGCTTAAAATCATATGGATATTTTATACTGTATTTTTATATACAGTATCTTACAACCTTTTAGAAACATTTCTCTATAAATCATTGTGAAACTCTATCATATCATCATTAACAGTATGCAATGCTATGATTTATATTTCTATCAGCTCAACTCCACTTGTCATTCACATAAACCAGTAGTGGGACAGCTTGGCTCTCCTGCGCTCCGTCCCAATTCAGCACCTGCCCACATGCACCTTAATGCGGATCTGATCTATAATTGTGGAGCCTTTAAGATGCTAATGATTCCAGTTCTAGATTAAGAGGAGCTCAGGGGTGGGCCATATGACCAACATATTATACCTGAAGACGTATGATACTCGATTTTCATTATATATACTCAAATCGCCCTTTCGGCTGCTCCCGTTAGGGGTCGCCACAGCAGATCATCGGTCCGCATAGTTGATTTGGCACAGTCTTTACGCCGGATGCCCTTCCTGATGCAACCCAATTTTTCCGGGCTTGGGACCGGCACTGAGAGCGCACTGTTGCACGCAACCCCAGTGGCTGGGGCTGGTTCCCTGGCCGGGAATCGAACCCAGGCCACAGCGGTGAGAGTGCTGTGGCCTACCCACTAGACCACCAAGGACCCTTCATTATGATATACTAAACTCCAAAATAATAGCACTGCATTGAAAAAAAAAAACCCTGAAGTTCAATGATATGTTTATAAAATGTATACAAAAATGTACAAAATGTTTTTTTTTTTAAACTCTGAAGATGAGGGGAAATGTACAAAAATGTACAAGCTGTAACATTTTACAATTTCAATCTAATCTGCTACTTCCAATCAGAGTTTATAACTGTTATAAAAAGACTTAGGTTTCATGCAATATCGCCTGGACTTATACTTGTGATATGCCACAAATCAATATCATACTGGCATATTGCCCAGCTCTAGTGGAGACATATTGATCTGCAACATCCACTCAACAGAGAGGCTTATGAGATTATTATTATTATTATTATTATTATTATTTTCCATGCTGAGTCTTACCCATGCTTATTTAAACTTAATATAAACAGATGCAATGCACTGAAAATATAACATTTAAATACAGTAAGGTTTACTACCTTGTTGTTTGTCTACCTAAAAGTTTTATGTTGAAATAAAAAACGTCCTTGTCCCATCGTACCATTCACGATATGGTATGGTGTGGAAAAGGCCCTCTCCCTGAGGCTGCTCTAAACACTGCTCTAGCACTAGAGCCTGCCAAAAAGACATACACGTGAACAGCGTGGATCATTAGCTACAGAAAATCATAACCCTGAAGGTCAATGGATACTCCAGCTTTCAAAAATGAAGGTGCCTCACTTTTAGGTAGGCTCATTGTTTCTGTGGAGGCAAAGGGGCAACTGAATTATAAAATACTGGATATGAAAAAAAAAAAGATTTCAAAATATTCTTGCTATTCCAAGCAGTGGAACTTTACACATCAATGGTTTAACTTAAATGTTATGATGATGTTAAGAACAGTTGTAGCCCTCTGACAACATTTAAAAACAAACAAACAAAAAAAAAATAAGTAGGCTTAAAAAGAATAATTACATTTATTGAAATATGAGACCCTATATTAGTGATGCATAATGTAAAAACACACATAGTGGTCACAAACATTATGAATACATACAGAATTAAACAGCCAATGAGGTCTGCAGTCATGATTCAGTGGTACCGTGTCATTGTCTTTGTCATATCTCACTACTGATCTAAGAGCTCCTTTCCCTTTTTACAGTTCACAAACTTTAACAATATAATTGTTTATTACACATATATTAAAAAATATATCCCCCTCCCAGCCATCTCCCAAGGAGGTCAAACTATTTCTCATTGTATTAAGTGGCCAGTAGATTGAATAAAGTAATATGTGGGATGTGAATATTTATTCCAATAATCGTGATTATAAAGAAGAAAAGTTCATTAAGGATTAAATGTACAGTTGGAACAGATTCTGAGGTAGACATAATGTGGAGGAGGATCCATCTCAGAACTACTAGTAAATCAAGGAGATTTTAGAATTAAGACATGATTTTTTTTTGTCATCTAACTTGTTTTCAGTTATAATGTACATTTTTTTAAACAACCTATTAAATTAGAAATGATTACAAATTCTAACATTATCAAAACCCAAAAAGCTTTTGTGTTATTCAGGTACACCTGAGTAGTACTTCAAGTTTCATTAGATGATAAATATCTGTTGGAAATAAATTGGAAAATACTTGTTGGAAATATTTACTAAAAGAAAAACTAAAATGTTGCTCCGTCCATTTGCATGTTACTCAGTAACATTAATAAAGTTGCACAGTTATCTGATTGGGATCAGCACCAGCACAAAGAACGGACTCCAAATTAAAAGCTTCTTAAAACTTAAACCACTCTACTGTTCTGCTTGCATGAGGCTACTATCCGTGACAACTGTACTCTGAAAATATTACAGTTCACTTTTAAGGGAGGTCTGTTTAGTTTGCGATTAAACGGTTTGGGAGTTTTTACTGAATTGGGTAATTGTACTTAAATCTCAATGAATGATTCAATCAATGATAACCTGAGAGCTCAGCTGGAGCATTTACCTCCAACAGTATGGCCAGAGGAATGTGAAACAGATGAGGAGAAGTGTGAATAGACCCATATAACAGAAACTGATGATATAAACACGCTTTAAAAAAAAAAAAAAAAAAACTAACAGTCCCTGAACCTTCTGCACTGACATTGATACCACAGACTTTATGGACAGATTTATCTACAGTGAATCACCTTGAAGGAAATGCCCAAAGTGAATGGGGTTATATGGCTTGTGCGTTAGATAGAAATAAGTAAATGACTAATTGAAATGATGGACAAAAAAAAAGTCAGTATTTAAATGTGATGAGCAGCCCATGGGCAGCTGCAGGCACAGACCCCAGCAGTCACGCCAGACTCAGTGAGATTTAGAGTTCCCATTCATGTGGTTCTTCTTGCTGGTGTAGTGGTTTTTTTGGACCTTTTTAACATCGGTGCTGTAGAGGCAGTCCAGGAAGCCGCATGATACCTCAGTCACCATTGACCGATCAGGGATGGACTGGGCCATCCCATAGATTGCTCCCTAAGCACAGATTTCAATTTGTGATCAATGAAAAATAGAAAAAACACGCCCTATTTACAGAAATGAGTAAGGAATAAAACACAATGGGGTGTGCTGTTAAAGGTAAATAATCCATGTGGCACAAAGTGTTTTATTCCTTTTATACCACAACAATTTGCTGACAGTAAAAATATTTTATTTATAATAGAATAACATGCAACACTTTTTATTCTTTTATAGTTACATTTAGTGTTGTGGAACATTGGTGAAGTTAGTTCCTGTTATCACTTACAGTATATGGCCAGACATTTGTAGACACCTGACCATCA
>CM074947.1:12216032-12270461 GCA_037577455.1 Pangasius macronema
AATCCATTATGGTGGTGTATAAAGGCAAAATCACAAAAACTCTGTCATTGTCCAAATACTTCTGGACCTAACTGTAGAAAATCATATTTATAGGCCACTCCATCGCAGGTGTTTTTGGCCACTGGATGGCACATATATACTCCATTTCATAAGTATCAACATTTTTTAATCAGTTTGATACTTTATGACTTTACCTATTTTTATGGGAATTACTAATAAACAATGTTTGTTTGTTTGATTTTTTTAAAATAAAACTAATAAACTAAAACAAAAAACTTATATTGTCTTCTAGACACCATCAACACAAATTCACCCTCTGTTTGAGACCCCAGCTAGAAAACATAATTGAATTCAATAGATTTTCATGTGAATTTAGTTTATGTTCTCTCTTGAGGGAAAAACTGACAGGCTCTCTCTCTCACACTCTCACACACAATATAAAAAGAGAGTACAGAGTCATTCCTCTTTCTCTTGTACACTGTATTGAGTCATTTCTCCTTTCTCTGCGCTTTGCCTTTTTTTTTTTTACAGACAGTAAGAATTTTCTCCTACTGAGTCTCCTGCCTGTATAGCAGTATAAGTAATGCTGTATGTGAAAGGATGTAGAGGGCCTGGCTATGAGGGATCCTTCTGCTTTTTTGAGGTTGGTGCTTGAAGGATCTGAAAACCACCAAGAGCTTGCGGTTCAGGTACATATAATAGACACCTTCAAAACAATAATAAAAAAGGCCTGGTCTCTATGCCCATGTGAAAGACAGGACAATGAGGAAAATACAATCAAAAACTTCCAGGTCTCACCAGATGCTGCCAACCACATCATAGTTTTTGAGTTGTATGTCTCAACTCCAGTAGAAAACATCATTCTTGAGATGACAAACGTAAAAGGGAGGCAGGTGTATAGATGAAAATTGAATGATATAGTTATGACCCTCTTGCAAGCCTAGCTTGGACTGTTAATTCCAGCAGGAGTATACAGGTTTAAAAGTGAATCAAAAGCAAGTCTTTTGAATGCTGATCTCAAGAATGGTAGGGCAAAATTTCCAGCTACAATGACTTGTGAGAATTTCCATTTCCTCACCCATGACATACCCTTAGAAAACAAGGATACAAGAATATGTAGACGGGAACATGACAAGCTGGACGCAATATGGGACCTTTGGGATAGATGTGTTCAGCAATCTAAGCCCTGTTGATGAATGTCTTGTAGCTTTTAGGAAAAGAAGTTCCTTTCAAATCATATATGCCCAATAAAATATATACAGGAAAAAGCAAATTTATACAGGAAAAAAAACAAGGTAACACTCCTGGGGTGGGGAACTAGGGCATGAGGGTCATCCTGAATTTGACCGCTGGACTATGGGATCACAATATGAATTTCATGTCACTAATGGGGAGGAACCATTGCAAAGGAAAGCTCATGATTTCATAAGAAAAAACAAGCCAGAGCTTCCCAAAGAGCTCACTGGAATGTGACTTTACTTGTCTTTGATTTGACTGACACCATGCACCTGTGTCCTGCTGCCCCAAGCACAATGATCAATGATCACATTGATCAGTACAATGCATAAAGATGCAAGTGTGAGTGACAGAGAAGTCAAAAAATAGTCAGACCAAGGGTGGAATAGATAGTTTACACAAAGTCATTGCATTTGATTTGAAATCCAGTGATCAGAACAATGGCAAAATGGACTGGTGAATTTCCTTGAAGCAGCTTGGAGAGTTTTCAGCAAAGGATTAAATATTTTTTGTTCACATATAGCCCATGTGGTGTAAGATATTACATACACCACTATTTTCCCTAATAATAACTCTTTATGGTAATTTACAAATTGCTTTTTCTACAAAGTTGCCATGGAGGTACACTGAACTCATTGTCATTATCATGGAACTAGCTTGGGATAACATTATGCACATTATCATGCTGGACATGTACAAGTTGGGTAAGTTGTGGCCATAAAGTAATGCACATACTCAGCAGCAGTACTCAGGCAGGCTGTGTCATTCAAAGGATGCGAGATTGCTATTAAAAGGTTGCAATGTGTGCCAGAAAACATTCCCCACACTGGCCTGAACTGTTGAGTCCATGGATAATTTTATTTTATGCATTGTGCTGTGAGTTAAAACAATTTATGTAGAAGGTAAACAGGTTGGCATTAAAAAAATGTATCTGATACATCCATATTTATTACAACAATACAGAAAAGCTATTGGAAGCAAGGACATAATACTTGAATTAAAACAGTCCTTAAGAAACCAAACTAGAGATTATGAAAAAATCAGGTATTATTGCTCATTTTTTGGAGCTTCCAGAGAAAGCTGAAGAACTGAGATTTTCCACTTTTCCAGAGAGATGAAAACACTGGTCCCTAAATCTTTGACAGTCCCAAAAGTCAAAGCCTTTATAATTACAGCAAATGTGCCAGAAATGTCTGAGTTTATCACTGAAACATACTCACACTTTCCTTTAAATGTAAGTGCAAAATTTAGGCAATGTGGCACCTTGTCCTTTTTAATAGGATTTTCACGAGGCCTTGGACAGAATTCTAGCACCAATGCAATTACGTTTCACCGCCTCGCATATGGAATGTCTACGAAACTGGAATGTCTTATATTAGAAGCACTTCATGAGGATAGTCTACTTGATACGATGAGTAAGTGAATGTTCTAATGGACATATCTAGTGTATTAACTGGAAGGATGTAACTGTTTGGTGTTAACTCTGACAGAACACAATGAAAAACTATCCACATGAAGTGTTTATAATGTGTATAGAATTCCTCAAAACAGGGAAATGTGCAGTTTTGAAGCATCACTGGAGAAGCATCTATTTTGGGAAGACAGTGACGACATCATAACCCTCAGGAGGTGTCACTCGTTCACGTGCATGCTTCTCACAGTAAATCTTGTCATCGACGAAAAAGTGTCCTTTCTGTTTCAGATTTGTGCCGCAGTCAGTGCAGACGTAACACTCAGGGTGGCGGAACTTATCTCGCAGTTTGACAAACATGCCCCTATGTTTAAGAATAAAGGTATTAAGTTAAAACAAAGAACTCAGATAAATAGGACAAATTAACATTTAAACTACATGCATTTTCATACATCAGATAAAATATTAAATTGAGGGGAGAAGATACTGTATATCCAGGAAACAAGGCCATGTGGAAAACTGAATGATAAACAGCTGTTGAGAGTTCCACAGCCTTCCACTAGGTGGCAATAACACCATAAGCAAGAGATTCTTCTTCTTCTCCTTTTTTTTTTTTTTAAGATTAAGTATCCTTCTTATTTCAGATTACACGACTATTCCCTCAAACGTAATCTTAATTTACAAGAGATAACTTACACAATCCCTGAGCCACATTTGTCACAGATGGAGAGTTTCTCAGTACTGCCCACAGAAGAAGCAATTTTTGTAGTGGGTGCTTTCACGCTTCTAAACCCAGAAGGTTTCTCAGAATCACCTGTGCAAAGATTCAGAAAAGAAAAGCTACAGCTAGAAAGGTTCCTACAAAAGTATCAGTGGTATACAGATTGTCTGTGTACAAGAAGTGACAGGAGTCACTGGATGTGTGTGCTACTTGGTGAGTGGTGGTACGTGGTGTAAAAGGTGCAGTACCAGTCTCGAGGATCTCCTGCAGGACTTTGAATGATGCAGACTGGCGTGGAGGCTCACACGACTCTTGGTTCTCGTTCAGCATTTTATAGACCTCTGAGTCAACAGCAATTGATGGTATTGGCTGGACAGGTTTAGAGAGATCTGGACTGAAATGGAGCAAAAATTGTCATTAGCAATGCAACCAGAGACACTGAAAAACACTAAAATAAAAAAAAGAAAGATTTATATAAAAATAGTTCAAATTTCAAGTGCCAAGATTTTTTTTCCACTAAACTTATTACTAATGTGGTCAAAAATGTGATCACAGACATAAATCTGAGCATTTCTTACTTATTACTTGATTCGCTGGATGTCACAGGGGTCTTGGCACCACCAACAGCGCTATTAAAGTTCTTGATGTTATCAGAAGAGTACAAGCCTGCTGGATTATTATAGTGGCTTGTAACCACCTTGGAACCTGGCGAACTGAATGGGAGAGCACTCCTGTTGTGAGCAGAACCTATGTGTTTCACCTCCTACAGACAGTGACGGAAGAGGTCAGAGTGTCTCAAGAGAAAGTAAACCAACGTGAATTGCACGGCTTAGACACCACAAGACAACAAAACAAACCAAAAAAAATAAATAGTGGTTCTGCTACAGCTACTCCGCCATCCAAAAGAAGATGAAATAAAACAACATTAAAATGGTAAAGATAAGACAACTGCATTAGGCAGAGCATAATATGAAATTATAGTTAAATGTAAAAAGTGCATTCCCACACGGTTTCTGGTTGAAAAAGAAAAATGAGGTGCATTTTTTTACTATTTTAAGATTTAACTACATACACACGAAATGATGTTAAAAATGTCTGTGTCCTGTAATAAGTCAATAATCCATAACAAAGAAAGGGAAAATAGTTTTTAAAATATTTGTTTCTTAGTTTCCAGCAGACCAGGAAAGGGAAATGCAAATGTTTGAACTGATACATTTTTCATTATTTACACCTTAACTCACACTATTTATCCATTTTTGGTTATGTGTGAACTTGAAATATTAAATGTCTCTAACAGCTCTTCATGTAAACTGTTTTCATACCCACAACTTCTACAAAATAAAAATCATAGAATATAAGCATGCATGGAATAATAATGTGTCTACTAATGGCTTAATATATCTAATAACGCAGTCAACATCTCTGCCTTAGAGCATGTCTAATAATACACCAAAAAAAGAACAAAGCATTCAGGAAAGCCTAAAAGCAAATGCATCCTTCATGCACATCAGATGTACAACGTTATATGAAGTTCTCTTCAACATGACATATGATTTAACTTTTAAAACATTCCAAGTACATCACTAACTCTCCCACAAGTGCATGCTTCCGGCATTTGCTCATTCCTTGACCTTTAATTTTAGGGTTGCCTTCAGGAACTGGCAGAAACGCTGCATTACGTCTTGGTCTGGCTCATAAACCTTTGTCTCCATGGATATGGTTTGTTAGGATGTAAATAATGACTTCACTTTGTACCCTGCCTTTGTTTGTTTTTTTTTTCCTTGCAATGTAAAAAGGCTCTGCTCTCTATGACTATCTCATTCTCTCCACAGGTCATTGTAAAAGGCCAGGCCTGGTCAAAGTTCTTTTCAATGCCATGGAATGTAAACTACTGCAAGCCATAAATATGGCTTATTAATATAATATTAAATATACCTGCGATTCTGATGCCAGATTCATCTTGTATGGATGCGTCTTCCCATCTTCAGAGACAAGGGGAGACCACATTTTTGATTCTGATCTAAGGAAAGGAAAAAGCACTGACTCAATCTGAAAAAAAAAATTGAAAATAACTGACTTCTCTATGATAATACAGGAAACACAGGATGGCACAATACTAGTGCAGGAAACCTCTAGTTACCACAAAGATGCAAAATGACTCTTCACTGAGCAAACATTCACTTGCAGTCTTGTTTAAATTTTGAAAAGCTTACAAACACAATATGTATTAACCCAGGGCCTGAGTCACTGGGAGAAAAAGATTTCAACTGATTAAAAGAAAAAGTGAAGAAAGAGTGAAGAATGCAATCAAGCAAAGAAACACATTATATAGCCTGGATCAACAATCTCTCTGTGGCTATTAGAGATAAAATATCAGGTTGTGTACCTGTCTATAGAGAGGACCATTTCTTCGACACAACTCTTGATCTTATTCTGGGCTTCCAAGTGAGTCATTCCCTCCGTTGGCTCCCCATCAATGGCAACAATCATGTCACCAATACAGAGGTTGACCTGGGCTGCTTTACTTCCTGGGGTTACCTGGTGAATATCGTAGGCACTATTAATTTATCTCATCTGGCACAGAGTATTCGGGTCAGGGCTCATTGACACTATTCTGAAATGCTGGCTCAGTGTCAGATTTGGCATGTTTTCCGAATTCGTTCGCTGAAACCAGCGTGATGCTGACTGACACACACGAGTATCTGTATGAAAAAGTATTCCCTAATTGTATAATTTTTGTTCCCAAGAGTTCCCATTGGGCCCTTGACACAGATGTTGCATGTAAATACAGGACAGAAATTATCCGCTGATACACAAAGCTTGGCTTTAAGTGTTGTATTGAAAACGAAAAAAAAAGGGGGATTGGTGTATCACTAAATTTAGACCAGATGTTTTTCAAGCCAGTCCACAGTTTAATTTCTAACACACACACACACACACACACACACACACACACACACACACACACACACACACACANTGTCGTCAGCATTGCCCAGCTCAGATGTTTTTGGAGCTGAAGATGAACAGAAAGATGGAATGGATGACGGTCCCTGAACCTGCGGTTTAGAACCGCTGCTTAAGAAAGTGATGTGATGTCAATAGTGCAAAAATAAATAAACAATCCATCAGTGTAAAGCTGAAAGCTATAAAAGTTTATTTGTCATCCTTTCACTTGTCAAGAGGATTTCCTTCTTTAAAAAAAGATAAAGGAAGTAAGACTGCTCTTATCAGTAGCGTCCAAAACAACGAGTCATCCTAAGGCTTTGGGTTGTTAAAGGAAGGTGTGCAATATCTCTCTCTCTCTCTCTCTCTCTCTCTCTCTCACACACACACACACACACACACACACACACACAAAAAACATGGAAATTATAGCAAAATTTCCACTGAAGCAGCCACTGTTAGCTAATGGAAAAAGTGAGGGCTGTGTAATATCTCTGAAACCCCTGTCCTGCTAGCAGTATAGCCTACAATGCCACTGCAATGAGATTAATCATAAATCTAAGCTCATATGGATCTGGGAAGATGGACATTGCATGCCTATAACGCCTAGTTGTTATTAAAGAGCACAGAGTCATACTAACAGCATCAGGCCCTTAGTAAAAGTGAGTAAAATCTAAATTGGTTAGCTAGATAAGCTACATGGCGTATCATGTCACTTTGGTCAAGGCTGTAAAAACACAAATTAGCAACACTTCACATAAAGTTTTTCCCCAAAAAGAAAAGCAAACTTTCCAGCAGCAGTGACAATAGCGTAGAGTCAGATACAGTGCATGCTTTTGTGATACACTGCACTTTTACACTCATGCACTGCACTTACCCGTGAAATAGTCAGGGGCTGTTCAAAATCTTTACCACCGACCAGTCTAAATCCCCAAGGTCCTGGACCCTGCATGACAATCCGCAGTGGCATTTTTAAGTAAAAATGTTTAATAACAAATGAGACAGAACTAAGCTAAAGCTTCGCGAGTCAAAACGTGTAACTTTCGGTCTAACTTCAGTCTCTCAGGGCGGTAACTTTGTAAAAGATGGGGAGGGGGGCGGGACTTCTGCAAACAAGGGCCAATGGATTTTAAGGCTGAATTTCAAATGTCTTCCTATTGGACAAATAGTGAACTACATTGGCTACAGAAGTCATTATTTCATCTCACATGTAGTGCACTTATATAGGGAGTGTGGCGCCATTTGGGATTCAGCCTAAAAGTCTTGTTCTTGTTGCTGATAAGAGCTCGTTTCCTATGTTTGTTTAGGGGAGGGACGTTACGTAATCCTATTGAAGCTTACCATTTATGGTTAGAGCCCAAATCCCAGGATGTGGAATGTGCCACTCCCGACACGGAATTCCTGGCAGAGATAGGCTAGGGCAGATATAAACATGTTGGATCGTGGGTCATATCCTGGACCTCGCAAAAGTTAGTTTAGACTAAAGCACAAGAAAGTGAAATGTGAGAAATATGTGAACTGTCTGGTCTGCATGCCTACATCTGAATGTGAAAATAATATGCCGGAATGCTGGAGTGTCAGACTCTGGTCCCACAGGGCCCCAGCCCACAGACATTTGTATATTTTCCATGTTCTATGGCTCCAAGTTCAGCCCACGAAGGCCTTGATGCTTAGCTCACAAGTTGTGTCAGGTGAGTTAAGTGAAGCATTGGACTGGATTCTGACAGCACTGAGGAAATTAGCGCAGGGCTTCTCGGCTCCAGTCTTAGCAAACCACTGTCCAGTTTCATGTTTAACGGCGGGCTCAAGTTATTTTAAAGTTAGAACACTTTTTGTGTAATATGTAGGTTTGAGTTCTCATATTTCAGCAGCTTCAATAAAACCTGTTCTGTTGAAAAAACACTGCTCTCTGTTGCACCTCAGGCTCTGTAAACACGTACAAATCAAATGTATCTGGACCACCACCAACACCGCCCAACCAAGACAAGGAGGTGTTGCTAGTCACCTGCCAAGTCATAAAGCACCCTCTCTTGCATTAGCATTCAGGCCTTCTAGCCTACGTAGATGTGCATCTTTCACCTGGAAAGATGTATACAGTGTACTTTTAAAAATGATTTAAGGTATAGGCAGCACGATGAAGCTACAGGAAGCGTTGCCACCCCACAGCTCCTGACAGAGTCCTGGGTTTTGATCCTGATCTCGGCTTTCTGTCTGGGTGCAGGTTCACATGTTCTCCACGTCGGTATGGGTTCCTTCTGGGTTCTCTAGTTTCCTCCCACTGTCCAAAACCACGTAGGTAGGTGGGACTGGCTATACTAAATTGGTCCTAGGTGTGAATGAATTTGTGAATATGTGTGTGCATGGTGTCCTGCGAAGGACTGGCATTCTGTCCAGGCTGAATTCTCTTGACCATGCACCCAATGTTCACAGGATAATAATTGAATTTGAATGAATAAAATAGGCTTTAATTAGTTTTTAGTGTAAAAGTTTTTTCCCCTATTTTTCGACTAAATTTGTTCACCAGCCAGTTCCCACCCACCAGCCAGCTCTCCCCATCATACAACTGCTACCACCAGGTGAGGGTGAAGGTTAACACATGCTTCCTGCGAGATATGTGAAGCCAGCTACTATACTGTTGCTTATCCTGTGTCACAGGGCAGCATATCACACTCAGAGGAAAGCAATAGCACCCTCTTTAGCATATACAGTATGAGCTCAATAGTGTTGCTGTAAATGACAGGGGAGCAAGAGTCTGTCATCCCTCCTACCCAGAGAGCATGGCCAGTTTTGCTCCCCTGGCTCCCAGTCACAACTAGTGGTGTGGCATTGTCAGGATTCAAATTCGCAAACTCATAGTTTTCCAGATAAAGTTTTAAAGAAACACTACATGAACATTTAAGGGAAGGAAAATTGAAGGGATGGATTTTTATTTAGATTGAGTTTCAATACAGCTAGCTTTAGTTCATTTAACAAAATCACTGACTACACATTTAACAGGCCCTTTGTAAGCTGGATCAAGCGTGTTGGAGTAAGGAAAATTTGAAACTTTTCAAAGCAGTGGGTTGCCAAGACTGGAGCTGAGAACCCCTGGGTTAGAATAAACAGTTAAGATGCCATGATTGAATACATGGAGCCTAGGAAAATATCTTTTTCTTTCACTTTCTCTCTTGCATCACCTTTTCACATGCTTCCACAAATACAAGAAGCACAATAAAACAGTACTAAATGTTTGTGTTAGATGCAGAAAAATCCCCATGTGTTACATGACCTTTGATAAAAAAGAGGAAAAGGGAAAAGGAGGGGCTTGTATAACACATACAATACAATACATACAATAATATCTGACTTTTCCTAAATATGGCATAGACCTACACATCTGGATTAGATTGAAAAAGGTCCGTAGCGATAAGTGGTCTGTCTCTTTGTAAGAATATTGCTATATTGCCCATCTTACCACTGCTCTAATGCACAATTTTACGAACATCACCATCAACCAAAAGATCATATTTATTCAACTAGCTATAGTCAGCACATTTGAAGGTGACTTAGGACAAAATTGTTTGATTTTTATATAATATAGTATTTATTTTCCTAAAAGAGAAAAAAGGATGCAAATATTATTTGTGGATGTGATATCCTTTTTCAGCCAGCAGAGGTCAGGTTCATCATGCTCACAGCCATAGGCAGCTCTGCAATCTGTTTCATTTTCTACTCTGTTTTCCACTTACAGCACTTCAGGACTGCAGTAGTGTCTTAATCATGATCACTTCAGATTTTTACATTTTAGTGTCATTTTACAGTTCAGATTTATTTGTTCATCCATACAAAAAACAAACTACTGGTACTAGTTTGAGCCATAGATGAGTGTCTGTTCACTTCAGGACAATCATTTATATGTTGCTTAAGACAAGCAGTAGCAATATTTTTTTCTTTTAGGTATATGAGAAAGGTCTGGATTATGTTGTCTTTGACAATTTTGTTTAGTTAAGCAGGTGTACCTGTCATTGTGCTTCCGCTGTGAAATTGTGCACAGATGAAAAGCAGAAGTGAGCCATGTGACTCATGTAAAGAGTGGGAGGTTGTTCAGCAGTAGCCTGTGCTCTGTTTGGATTTTGTTCAGGCAAAACTCACTGGTGCTCTTTCACTTCACAGGCAGTCTCAGTCTCAGAAAGCGGGTGGGTCTGTCATCCACACGTCCTCAGTTGTGGACAGGGATCCTTTTTGACATATCAGTTTGATGTCAAAGTATAAGTGGGGAGCGAGATATTTGAGGTTTTGTAAGGTTCAGGGCTCTCGGTGACATTTTGAGTTGCGTTTCCACCCTCTCACTCCCACCTAGCCACCCCCAGTAGCTGTCTCTGACGCATATGTGCTTGACCACGGTGTTAGCAGGGGCAGAGGGCACACAGTCCCAAAACAAACCTTGTGAGATGCAATCTAACATTAGCTTGAGTGAGAGCAGGTTCTGCCAGTGGGTTCTCACTGCCTCTACTTAATCACATACACTCCCCAAAGTAAATAACCAACAGAGTCAACAATTCAGATTTGAATTTATAATAGATTTGAATTTACAATGAACTGATTTGAGTTTGCAGTTTTCGAAGGGAAGGAAATGCAATGAATCATTAATTAAAATTTGAACTAAAATTGAGTTATTTTGCCAGGATCACTTTAGGAAAAGTTTAATACCTTAAAATCCCAGAACCTGTCAGAAGGTCCAAACTTACATTCTCCACTCCTGCATCTAGAAACCTTCCCTATAAGTTTCACTGTAGTTAACAAATTATTAATAGTAGGTACTGAAAAAATTTCCTTAAGGAGAATAAATTAACAATATCTTGGGATGTAGTAAAGTGAGACTTAAATTTAAATGAAATTGTGTACTCACACTACATCTTCAATAGATTATAAAGATGACTGCAGATGAAACTCATTTTATAAACTCAAAGAGCAACTTTTTGGAAAAGGGAAATGGGTAACATTTGTTAATGTTAGGCAATCTAATATCAGCCTAATATCTCATCTATTATTTCCAGCACATAGCACTCATTTGCTCCTAAATAGTGAGAGGTTGTTATTAGTATAACAGAAATAAAGAATTTGTACTGACTATGCTGTGAAGTCCATAAGTAAATTTTGTTCTGTATATACTACAGCAATGAAATTAAAAATGAAACAATGACTGTGATGAAATGAAGACTGTCAGTTTTAATTGTCAGGGTGTAGAAATCCACAATCAACTGTACAGGAATCCTTTTTATACAACCCTTTCATTTCAGTGCGCCAAGAATACGTGGAAAAGTTTCTCGTTACTTGCTTCTCTAGGCTCCTGCGTGTGACTGGTAAATGTAATTATTGGATAATGGACAATGAAACTGATCTCTCTCAAATGATGAATGATCGAAATAAATAAATAAATAAATAAGAATAAAGACAACTTGTTAAACAGATCAGGAGTACTATGAAGAATATAGGCAAGAACTAACATAAAGAAAAGAATATAACAGCTTCACTGATGTCAAATGTTAAATTGAACTATGTTAAAAGCGATGTTATAGTTTGCATTAAAAAGCCTGTAAAGATCTGCCTAAACACGAAATGGAAGGATGGGTTATAAAGTAAAATAATCACTCTGTGCCAAAGTAGAGTGAAAAAAGGAACTGCTTATGATTCAGATCAACCCACTTCATCTTTGAAACATGACTATATAAGCACGTACAGCTGCCATTGAAACTGGCTTACTTTTCTCCATTGTGATGGAGGTGTCACAGTAGGCAGTATGTATGGAAAAACACCAAAAGAAAACGCACAAAATGGCAGCAGTACGTATCTGGCATTTCAGCACCATAGACCAAGGTTTCTATGGACCACAGAGCTCAGATTGTCAGCGACTTGCAGCGATTTGCATCGTCACAGTTAAGATTATGTTAATTTGAGGTTGTGAGGTTGAAATGGGAGTATACCATACTGCAGTTCTCAGGGGTCCGAGGATGTATGAGGCATAGCCTGGGGGCGTGTTATTAGATAAAAAGACAAATTGTTCCAGTGATAGACGTCAAAACCCACTATTATCAAAATTATGATACTATTATTGAGTTCTTGTACTTTCTAGTTTATATGACTGGCCAAGCCTCAATAACTAAACAAATGGGGGGATGGGAGGGGGGGGGTATAAATAATATCAGCTTGAATCTAATCTATTCTGTGAGTGGAATGGGAGGAATAAAAGTACTCCATGGCTCCCATATTCCAGAATACTGCCTCATATTTGAATAGTTGGATTATGTCTGAAGTGGGTCTGTGGAAGTTATTTAACAGTTTAACAGGTACACACAGTATTAAGGTTTCACAATAAAAATGTAAGTGTAAAAGTGAGAGCTCACGTTTAATTTGTAATTTGCATATTCTGTGTTTATCTTGTAACTCAGGAACATGCCAGAGCACAATGAATGTTCTGCTGTACCTACACTATATGGGATTTTCCCTTCACTCTGTGATCTGAGATTCATTGTATGATGTAAGCAAAAGCAGCCAGTGTGTAATTAAGCAATCCTCAAGGAACATTATTTTCTACTACACTCTCTCCTGGGAATAAAAAAATATATTGCCATGCCATTATAGGCTTCCCCGTGGCTGTGCAGATGGATATGTAATCTAGTCTGTTTCTAGAACTGAATATGGTGTAAATGATTTCTTTTCCCTCAGTAAATTGTGATAAACTTTGTCCCAAAATAGATTTATGTTTTACCAACCTGTATGTATATGCACATATATATATATATGCATGAACTGATACATGGAGATAGAGCACTCTTTCTCAGACATGTACATTGTATAAATTGTGAATACTGTGAATAGATTTGTAACCTGATCCTGTAACTTCCTCATTCCACTGGAGAGGGTTGAAACACACACCGAGCAGGTTTTTGAGGTGAGGTGTACCATTAAATACTGATGTGTGTGTGTGTATGGGCTTGTGATGAAGGCCATGGGAGGAGCCTGACTGGAACTGATAGAGCTGATTATGATGATGTTTTTGCCCTGGCAATGTTCCAGGGCAGATGTGTTATTCAAAACTTACACCATTAAACGTATACAAGACGCCAAAAACTCAGGTCTATGTCATTCGCAAGTCAGTTCATGTAATATGAGTAAAAGCCTTTTTTTTTTTTACCCTAGTAGTGAGCTTTTCTAATTCCTTCCTCTCTTAGACACGTGTACAACACAAGAACGGTGGAGAACAATATTAGATTTTTTTAGGTCCCAGTTGGATCCTTCCTATGGCTTTCCTCCTTAAACCTAGACTAATAAACTAACATCTTATCCTACAATTTAACCTGTGCAAAATCTTGCAGATTTAGTCAGGGTTCATCATCTTGCCTTATTCGGACTACACATTTACTGCAGGTAACACAAACTGCTCATTCACCTACATAGTGTAGGCAAAAGACAAGAAAGGAAATCCCATAGTATCATCCTCATCATCAAAATCTCTCTCTCGTTCTCTATGTGTTTGTGCACTTCTCTGCACATGGCTGAATTGTTTGTGGTTTGGTGTACTCTGACAGGAAGCATCAATTTTAACCTGCAAGTGTTCTTGACGAAAAAAAAAAAAAAGGCATTCATCACATGCATTGACTACTTTAAGAAATGCATTCTCAATTTTTTAAATAGCAAGAACAATATTACACAGAAAGACTATATATATATATATATATATATATATATATATATATATATATATATATATAGTGTGTGTGTGTGTGTGTGTGTGTGNTATATATATATATATATATATATATATATATATATATATATATATATATATATATGTGTGTGTGTGTGTGTGTGTGTCCTACTTGACATAATTCCCTATAACCCTATAACCCCCCTGTGTTGGATAATAGAATCTTGACTAAATCTCAGAGTGGTGGTAGCTCAGGTTTTGTGCTAGTGACTAGAAGGTTATGAGTTCAAATTACAGCTCTGCCAGTGTTGACTCAAGGCTTATTGCCTCACTAGTAAGTCTAATAAGTGTACTTGTAAATGTAATGTAAATAGTATACCAACCATTCATGTGTGCACCATAAATACAATAATTTACCTTGAAAACACACAATATTAACACATGAAGAAACAGCTCCTTGTTCTATGTCTCTGAAATAAAGCCACTCTCTGTCTAACTTCACAGTAAACCCTTCAGGCAAGGCTTCTTAACAATTCTTGTCTTTTTCTTTCTTTTGACGTTCTACCAAACAAGGCCATGAGATGTATGAAAGACAGCCTAGGTTGTGAAATGGTCTCTTAATCTAGACTAATCTAAATCCTAGAAAGGAAGGGATTGTGAGTGGGATTCACTAAACCACATATCCAAACGTGCAGCACACAACACTGGTACATAACATGTCGGATCCTGTTGCTGAGGGTTTGAGGAATGGAGTGTCATAAAAGAACAATCACAAAGTCTGGAAGCCTCTACTGTCTCTAACTGTGCTGATATTTGTCCATCAGAGAAGCTTTACTGCTGTATAACTTTATACAGAGTTAACAATGCTTGTCTTTAAAACATCCAGAGGAAAGAAAGTCTGAGTCTTAGTGAGTTACTGAGTACTGGTTTGTGGCTGCGCTGCAATAATCAGGATAACTTATGATTATCCTGTCCGTGAGAGGTGTCATTATTTGATCTATTCACTATAGCGAAATGTAGCTGAAAATGCATTACCATGAAATGTGCCATCAGGGGAAAAGATTGCAAAGACGTTGATGGTGAAACAGAAATGTCTATACAGCAGGTCAGGATGAGGACTTAAGTAACAATCTTTCATATTTTACCAAGTTTGCAATAAAAGTATTAAAAAAATATATCCTTAGAACAAGGATTCTAGTCTTCTATCCTTAGAAGACACAACTTGTGTTGTGTCTTCACCCTTTCAAATGTTTAGAATGTAAAAGAAAAGGAAAAGCAAAAAGGGAAAAGAACTGTGATTGCTTCAAAGTTGTGATACAAACAATCCAGAATTGCAAAATAGGTTGAGCAAACGGGCTAACCAAAGTGCATCACGTGTTACATCACATAGCACTAGACACTGTCGCGAAGAAATTGTTGAAATAGAATAGAATTTGCTCATTAGAGGTGTATGTCAAATATGAGCACAAACATGCCGATTTTATTTTTTTTATTTATTTATTTTTTAAAAAAAGCTCTGTACTATAGTCAGGGCATCACAGTAGAGTGTTGCAATGGCGTTTCTTGAGGACGTCAGAGCTACAAACCAAGCAATGAGATTCCTATGACAGTTATTTCATACTTTTTTCCTGTCTGAATGACACAAAATTTTACTTCTGAATCAATTAAAATGTGAACAGTATGATATTTCATAAAGTGATACACAAAGATTATTCAATATTTTTATTGTATAAAAATACAAAACAAAAAAATCGCAATACATAGAAAAATCTTCTTAATTTCACTATGAAGCTGAAACAAGCGCACACACACATATACACACATACCACAATCAACAAATAATGATCTTTTCCAGTAAATATTTGTGAAAATAAGCACAAAATCTCAGCATCATGTTCTAAAGGCATAACTTCCATTAGTTTTGAGAAGGATTAACCCAGCATTTTGAGAACTTTGGATGATAGAACGTGTGTTTAATATGACATAGCCATTACACAGGATCTGAGGATCCCTGCAAGTTCCAGAGAACAGAATTACTTTCTCACACTTGAGAAAGTTTGGACAGGTTTTCCAGAATTCTCTAAATATCTTCGTCAAAATCTATGTACATGTTCATTGAAAACATTGCTGCTTTTTAATATGACAGTGGTGTCTTATTGGGCTTTGGAGGCCCAATAAGCTTACTGTTAAATTCATACTGTAAATGTTTACTGCAGCAATTACTCAGATGTTACCAGTTCCAGCTACAGTATCATCCGCTATAACCATAAACTCAGTGCCTCATCATTGACTACAACTAAATTGTAAGGACTAAAGATTATTCCAGACAACATCCAGCAAAGCTATTTAAACAATAAAAAATATAGTTTCAGTTACTCACTCTCAAAACAAAATACATATATTATCATCCATATTTTAAAACAGTGCTGAATTTTTCTCTTATTCGCCACCAAATTGATTGTAGGCCCAGTTGAGGCTATCGAGGTGGGCTTCTTGGACCATGCTGGTGAGGGAGAAGGATGGGTTCTGTGTGTTCCTCTGTCCTGACCCACTGGCTCCACTGCTGGCTGGATGTCTCATGGCTTCCTGATTGCTGCTGCTGGTCGCTGGATAGTTGAGCACGGAGTAGGATTGTGAGCAGTCATAGAGGGTGGAGTTGTTAGGGTCCAGCATTGCCAAGGTACTTTGACCTTGAGGCTCTTGTTTTAAATGAAGACCTGTCTGAGGGCCTACTATGCTATGAAGAATTTCATTTCCATCCTGACTACCTGAATATGTGTAATTTATCCCAATCAGCCCTGTGTTTGCAGGCCCATTTTGTGTTCCTGATGCTTGTGAGAGATCAAAGTTTTGCCACATGCTTTCGTCAGCAGGCATGGTTTCCTTCCTGTGGAGAGGCTGCTGTGAATGCTGGACGCTGTGCTCCAGCTGCTCCTGCCGAGGCTGGTTGGCAGAAGGGTCTTGAGTTTCAAGAAACTCCAGATCCATTGAACTCAGTAAGGGGAGGCTGTTTCCACTCTCCCCGGTAGTGCTTAGGGAGGGAGCTGGGTTAACTGAGTTAACCTGTGACATACTCACTCCATTACTGGCCCCAGGGTTGCTGCTAGCTGGGCTGAAGTGAAGTGAAGAGCTACCCCACTGACCTTGATTGAATGATACTGGAGCTGGAGATGCTGAAGTGGATGGCATCATACGTTGGGGCTGATAGGTATTGTTGTACATCATTTGTTGATTTGGCCTCATTATAGCATGATGAAGGGGCTTTACATATGCATTTGGCTCTGTGGAAGACAAATTCATGCACAATAAGATACACAGTGGAGAGTGATGCTTTATAAACATGAAAATATCTTACAATGTTGCTGCAAATCTTTCAGTTCCTCACCACTTTTAATCCTTGGGTTCATCATAGGAGGTTGAGATACTGGTTTTCTGCCCATAGGGCTCACAGGCGTGAAACTGGGGAAGGACTTCATTAGATTCTCAATTTTTCGCTTCTTTTCTCGGCAGCCATATGGGTCTGAAAGGAAAACACACATTCTAAACATGAAACATCTATACGATTGGACATCTAGGCTCAATGTACATAGTGCAGCAACTTTAATATGAATTTGACAGAAGCAGATTTGTAAAAGCTGAAGAATTAGCTGACATTCTGTATCAAGTGTGACATGAGAAAAATGAAGTTTTACCTTTGTCATCAGGCAGGTACCTAAACTCCATGGGTTCACTCACTTCCTGGTCAGTGGGGCGGCGTAGCTGCATGTGCACAGTGACAGGAGATGTGATGGAGGTGTCGCAGTAGGCAGGTGTACGGAAAACGATAGCCACCTGCCTGTGCACATCTGCCTGGGAGAAGGAGCCTCTGCCCTCCCAGGTCTGGGTGAAGAAGCGCACTTCTATATCATCTAGTGTGATGAAGCAAGCATGGAAGGATGAGGTGAAAGATGACTGATGTAATTGAATGTTACATGTTAGCATGAGGAAAGCATGAGTTTTATTTTCAATAAATGACTGTTTCAAATATGCCAATGAATTACAGCGCAATGGAAAGATACACAGATGGATGGGTAAATGAAGAAGCTGATGGAAAATGAAGTACTGTGGGAAGAGTCAACCCAACGTGTGGTTTGGTTCAGGAGTAAATTCTTTTGAGTGTTAATAATAAATATAGAATTTTTCCTACCTTTCTGAACTTTATCACAGAGCAGGAAGATCTCATCGCCACCCTTTACGCTGCCACTGTTTTTGTTAACACGGCAGATGCGCAGCTCAGCCGTGTTTGGGGCACCTGCAGAGCAGCCAATTAGATCATCGGTTAAAAGGTCATGTCACTATTCAGGACACAAATAATCCAAGACCCTGAGATGAGATCATGAGATCAAACACAAGCATGAGCTGTGACGTGAATTCCTGTCTTACTCTTTGGTTGTGTTCTATTCTGAAGTGATCATGACAATGCAGTAATCGCTTAAAAGCTCCACCCTTTGCAGTGAGAACTCTGAAGGGTCCCCTTTGTAATGGGTTAAAAGTAACAGGCATTTCGAGCACACTATAACATCATTTTTCAAAAACAAAGCCTGTCCCACAGTCACTGACAGTTATGCAAAGAAGTATTGACATTTATTAATCAACAACATTTTCATTTATGTGTTTCTGTTCATTTAGTCTGTGAAAAGATGAAACCTACATCAGAGGGCTTATTTACCACCACACTACTTTTAGCTTTTTTTGTTTCATTTAGTTATAATTTACTATTACTAAATGTAATGTACATGGACTCGACCATTATTTATAAATAATTTCAGTGGTGGCCGCAACCTTTTATCCGTTTAGCATAAAAACAGTACAAAGCTTATCAGGAACAACGTGTTCACTACTTGTCCCCTTCAAAAATGAAGACTTCACTTGGGAATGACCATACAAATGGCCGCTTTGGATGAGCTGCTTTTCAGCCCTGCGCAGGGTTCATCACTTCAAAATGCACCGGAATTAAACAGAGCTTCAGAAATCTCGAGCTTTCTGCCACGAAAGGAAGTGAGTGAATTATTAAAGTATACAACAGACTGGCAGGTCCTGTTTTAGAACGTGAGGGTGGGGCTGTTTTGCACTTCCTCTTTAAGTGTTTTAAATGTATTAAACTATCTACTTTAGAGAAGTGTATCTCAGTAACAGTGGTTCATGCGCTCTCAGCGACCACAACAAAAAGAACTCACCTCACGTGTATCACACACACATAATGCTTTCTGCTTGACTCTATCTTGCATTGTGTTACCCAACATGACACTGGCCCATAAAGCCCTCTGAAGAGTGGCTTCCGCTTACACACTGTACTCACACTACCTAGCAACTCAGGAAGTGCTAAATGGGGCCATACTCACTTCCTGTAATGTGATAAGTCCCACTTACAGCTCTGTGACATCTGTGAATTCAAACCCAATACACTTTGCTATGGATGAGCCAATATTCTCCATGATTATGTATATTTAAAGGCATCCACAATGAAAGTGATCAAGAATGCAAACAAAATCTATCCTGCTCCATTTTTAATTTTGTAAAATTTTTATTTTATATACATATAACACTCTGTTGCTTCTCTCACTAATGCCCTCCTTACCGTGTCAGTGACTTTTGGTGAACTGACTCCTCTAGGTAGAGTTGTGGTTTTGCCATATTCTTTACATTTTTTTAAATAATGGATTTAAAATGCCCTGTGGCAAGTCTGGGATACTCTTTTTTATAACCAAACCCTGATTGATACTTTTCCAGAACCTTATCCCGAACTTGTTTAGATGGCTCCTTAGACTTTGTGATGCCATTTGTTTAGGTATATTCTCTAAACAACTTCCAGGAACAGGTGTATTTACTGCATGTTGCGATGATGTGACACTTTAATTCTTTAATTGCACGCAGCTAAACTCCATTCAACTCGAATCACGTGACCTCTGGCATCAAATGGCAACTGTTTACACAACTAATTTAGGGGTTTCACAGCAATGTGGGTGAATATTTATATATATATATTTTTTATCTGCAAATGATTTTGCATATTGACTATATTGATTTTTCCCTCCACTTCAATATTATGGATCATTTTGTGCAGATTCATGACATATATTCCCAACTAGGTCTATTTCAGTTCCAGGTTATAACATGACAAAATATGGAAAAGTTAAAGGGGGTTAATAGTTATGCAAGCCACTGTACATAGAAGTTCATTTTATTCTTTAAATCTCAAAGCAGACTAATTGGTTAACATGTGATAATGAAAATCTACCAAATCTGCCATGATCTTAGTGACTGCAGGAGGTGTGTTTTGTGGCAACTCACGGTTGTCATAGATGGGATTGGAGATGACAGGTGGCAGCGGAATGCTGTAGCATCCAGTCTCATCTTGCAGAAAGACCTGGAAACATAGACGCACCACGTTCAGGTCGTATTCCTCCGTCTGCAAGAGCTGGTCCCTAGGAACTGCACATCCAAAAACACGCACAGAGTGAACAAATGGTAGTATGCATCACTATTACACTGTTGTATTATCTCACCACTTTAAAAGTCATAGGTGGCTGAAAGAATTTAAAAGCACAGCACCAGATTCTCGCAGTCATATGACAGACCAAAAACTAAGTTCATGCAAAGATGAATTATCTTGATATCTATATCTCAGAGTTACGCTCTCTCTTTACGTCATACCGCAGCAACAGCTACTCAGCGGTATCCCCGGGTAAGTCATTGACATGGACCCACGCACGCAGTGGATCACATCTAGAGATGCAGACACTCACATCCTACACAAGATGCGCGTGAAGATGTTTCTCAGTGCGTGCATACACTCCCACTCATTCTCTCTTTCAGGAGAGTGTTTGCAGTGGACTCTCCCTCACACAATCAGTGACGTGCGGCTGACAACTGAGGTGAGGTCACAGCAGGTGGAAATATCACAGTGAACTAAGAATCAAGAAAGCTCTGAGGACCAATGACGACTCTTCAGTGAAGAGGCTGCTAACCTGACGTTCAGAGCTCTGCCTCTGCTCAAACCACAGGCCTCAAAGAGGAAAAATTTGAGAGGAGAGGTGGCTAGATATAGAAACGGAGAGTGCAGAACACACAGAAGGAGAAGCAGATAGAAAAAAACGACTTTATAGACACACTGATATGTGAGAGAAGGTAGGAGGGGGTGAGTGGTTGCAGAGTCAGAGGCAGAGTGTGAAAATGAGGAGGTGATGTGCGTGCACAGTTTTTTGCATATATCTATGTGTGTAAAGGGACACAGTAACACATCGATGAACACACAAGGCGTGTGGGTGTTGATAAACCGAGCATTTGGGTGAATGTGGGCAGATGGGAGGATAAAATAGGGACAGGGACCTACACATATCTCCAGCCACTGCTGTCTGAACCTTTTCTCACCTCAGTGAGGTTTTTTCCTCCATCTACATAAATGGCATTCAAATATTATACCGATATTAAGCAAATGCTATTTGCAAACCATACATCACACCAGATGAGTCAAAAGAGCCAATAACTTACAACAGCATTAGTGAAGTGAGATCATTGCTGTCAAGGTCTCCCTTCCACGCATGATCAAACATCCCAACTAATATCAAAAGTCATTTCACTACAGTGATGCAGCCAAGAGATTTGTTTCATGTACATTGTACTTAAAAGCTGTGTCAGATTTTTCTCTATTCTGTATATTTGGAACAGAAAAGATTTTGTTGTAATCGGTTTAGGAAGCACTGAGCTCTCAGCAGAAGTGAGAGTTATCTTCAACTCAAAAGAAGTGGACAAGAGGAAGTAATAACAGGCAACCCAGTCTGTCGCTTCTACATTGTCCAAATGAGAGTTCTGTCATGTACATAAAGTGTTGATAAAAGGTCCTAAGTGGTGTTTTGGCCTCCTGGGTCTAAAATGCTTTCTGTGTCAATTCCGTAGGCCTCCTTGCTGTTATAATAAACCATGTTAACAAAGCAATCCTAAAGAAGTCTTTGTGAAAATGCGCAACCTGATACATGAATGGACGCTCTGTAGTGCAGGCTTCTAACCCTGCTCCTGGAGTACCCAGTGTCCTGCACATTTTAGTGTTTCTGTGCCCAACACACCAGATTCAACTAAATTCAGCTAATTAATAGGCCTTGCTGAGCTGAAGTGGGTGTTTTAGGGCAGGGAAAACACTAAAACGTGCATGACAGGGGGTACTCCAGGACGAGGGACCCTGCGCTCTAGAGGGACAAACCCGTGAGCATCATAATGGTCCTACGCATAGTACTTTTGTTTAACAGTGTATCATCAACGACATGCTGACTGTGGCGTGTATGCCTATGTATTCCCAATTATTTCTACAATTATTTTTGCTGTATTGTTAATAATTAAATTTAGATTTTACAAACACTAATGTATATAGCTATACTTTCTCTTGATGTTTCAGGCAGCATAAATAGAGTCCTCTATTCGTGTTGAATAAATTTCCCCTGGTCACATGCCATGTGACACCGCAGCCACTTGTGCAACAGCATTACTAAAAGGAGAAGTAACCTTTTTTTTTTTTCCCTAATGATACTGCTGTTGCTTAAACACAACCAGTACAGCAGTAACAGAAAGGATGTAGTGATTTACAGTGTCAGATCTGCTAATATGCAAGTCCCTCTGATTTGTATGAACGATGTCCTGATATGAGCCTTATAACAACCAAATGTAAGACTGAGGAGAGAAGCGCCATAACACCACAAGAATCTTAAAAAAAAAAAAAGTCTCACCATTGAAGGGGTTGAGGCCTCGGTTCACTCTCTGCATTATGGCATCTCTTACTTCTCTTCTCCTTACACACTGGATCCCCAGGTTCTGGAAGCTATGAAAGAAATCATGGTCAAGTGCAATGAGCGAGTCATATAACAGGATAGACATTCACTGTAGTGGACAGTGGTTGGGCAAAACACTGCAGGTTTAAGTTACACATTTTGCATACCAGGGGAATCCCCTCACTCCAATCCTTCTCGGGAACATTTTGATATTAAACAGACCTTCAGAAGAGAAGTATAGCAGTATGTGCATGGTGGTGTGTGGGGCAGTAAGTGGACATAGGCCATTTTGATATTGAAAACCCATAAAGAGGGCAGGCAGGAGGAGATGGGCTGATACAAAACCATACATACATACTTAAATAACACAATAACATTAACTTGTCTGTGAATGCAGTTAATTTAATAAGCTAATAAGTAGTTCAGACTTCAAACATACGCAATAACTCTGCGTTCTGGTCCAAATTCTGCCTCATAATATCCATCCTTGCAGTCTTTCCCCACCAGGTCATGTGGGTGTGGTCTGTATGGCTCATTTTTGGTTACCAATGACACACGCACTTTTCCTCTCCCACAGGTGTGGAGAATCTGATGGCAAGTAGAAAAGAATTTAGGAAGGTTGATTGCTGCTTAATAAAGATGATCAAGGAATGTAAATCTATGAGATACGAGTTGTATGCTGTATACCTGAATGCTTGGATAAGTTCTGTTATTGTCAGAACTTCTTTCTCCAGGTATACTCCCCGCTGAACGGCCTTCGCACTTATACCTGAAGCGCATGCCTCTTTGTTTGGGTTGTTCAAAGATCTGAACAGAGGGCTCTCCCACTAATCAGAGAGAGAGAGAGAGAAAAAAACAGAGAGTGAATGCTCAGAGACTGAATGCTGATTGCAATAATATAGTCTATATCAGCATCTTTAGAAGCTTTCAAAGAAACACGGTCAGATCTGTTTAAAAAAGAAAAACAACCAGAACTTCACAGAAACCAGGTCCTGAGAACCACTGACAAACTGTCACCATCTAAACATCTGTACACCATAGTGTTTTTCCTCAGAACCTGATTGTAACCACAGCCAACATCAAATAATTTCCCCGTTGCTACACCTGTATGTATACACTGCTCACAAGGCCTGTGATGTGCCAGTGGACCACAGGGTACGATTATGATTATCAAAGCATTACCACACAGCTGTTCTGGCACAGCTGTGCATGGCATGAGATGCTCAGTTCCTGTTCCAGGGTCTTTTTCTTATAAAACAAGTACACCATCATGTCTCTGTTTTTAGTCAAGTGTACAATATAGAATATCAGTACTACACAGGGCAGCATGCGGGATGCATTGCTGCCCAGGTCCCCATCAGGTACATGTAGAAAGTGCTATAGAGCAGTGAGTACACACAGCTGAACCCTGTCACATCTACCTGCTCTGCATGCAACACACAGGAAGTGACCTACACTACCTACAACCTCAGCAAGCCACCCATAGTCATTATATATATTTAAAAAAAAAAAAGAAAAAAAAAAGGGAAGTAAGCAAATAAGAAAGAGTTAGAAGCAAAGGAGAAACTTGGCATATCAGTAGCAGTTATTAACTTACTGTTCAGTACAGGGAAATGAGCTGTTGCAAGAAAAGACGAGAGGGAATCAGTACTTGAAAGAAACAAGCGCACAATTTGATATGGGAAGTTGAAGTCGAAAGCAGTTGACAGATGTTCCTCATTTTGATTTCCTTCTGCGGATATGTCTGCCATGAATTTCATAAATCAATCTTCATATGCACCGACTTGACACTTTCAGTACTGTTTAGTCTAATTCAGTGCGGTGAAATCGTATTTTTTATGTTTAGAAACGTAACAACATCTTCTCAGTTGTGACGTACAATCACTATTACTTCAAACTGGCAAATCCATTAGCGATGACTGAAATCAAGAAAACTACCTAATTACTGTACATATCAAATGCTGGAAAGATTAACAGTAATTATAGGCTATTGATTAGTCAAAGCAGAAAAAAGCTCTCGTTCAATTTAAGCACATAATTAAATCATCTCATACTTACCATCCATTTCTGTGGACACCCTGACAGCAGTTTACAGTATGTGTATCTGGACGCGACTGAATGAGTAACGAAGGAACTCTGCTGTGATATTGAGTAGTGGATCTGTGGTAGAGGACGAGTCGACTCTAGGAGCCGACTCTAGGAGCCGACTCGCATCCTGAAGAGTCAAACAGATCATGTGATCAGATCAGCAGTCTCTTACTGAAAATTCATCAGTACTCTGTATTCAAGATTCTCTGTCCCCGTTAATCGCATACAGTGCATTCATCTAAAAATCCCAGTCAGCACACAGTTGTTGTTTGGCACTGAATAACCATATAAGAGCTACTTCTAGTACAACGAGGCGGTAGGTTTGACTCTGTCCTCTGCATGAAGCTCAGACTGCACTGCTGCTAGTGTGGAGTGGGAGTGTGGTGTATTGGGATGATATCAGAATGAAAGACGGGAATTATCTTCAGTTTACTTTAATGGCAGTTAAGCGCAAACACAGCAGCAGCTAAACGACATCAATGTCCTGTTAGATTAGCTACTCAGTGCAAGTGTGTAGTACAATGCTATTTTTGCATTTAATTCGGTAGATTTTATAACAAACACATTTCAAGGTATAATAACATTTTCATAATCACAAAGACACTAATAAGTTTGTTGAAACTTGCAGTGAGACGATTAGGAGAAAAAAGAGTCGGCTCTCACTGTTCAGCTGAACCGAGAGCCTCCACTTACAGAATCACGTCACTCTAATGTCAATCTTCGGGAATTCCCCAGCTAAAGCACATCCCTTCCACCTACAACCAATCAAAACAAGCTTAGCCCAGACGACTGATCCCGCCTCCTGAGCCACCTCTACATTACAAACTCTCAACTTTATCTATCGGTATTCATGAAATGTCAGAAAACATAACCTTCTAAATGGTTAATGATCATAACTGGCAGCCTCAATAGACTGTTGAAAAGCAACTGTGAAAACAAAAGACTAAATCAATCCATTAAAAAAAGGCCTATATGTATATAACCATTAGGGCATTAGGGCCAAAATGACAGAAGAAAAAAAAAATCAAGACCAGCATACTTCTAGCCTATTATTTAGACTTTTGGCAACATGTCTCACTAAATGTATGCAAATGAACGTAAACGTTGTAAACATATTACAACATCTACAAAGACCGATAGCGTTGAACAGCTCCTTCGTCACCAAAGGGTAATCCCCTGTAACGTCATTCGCCTACACGGAGAAATGGGAATCTCCCAGAAAACGAGAACAAGGAAGTTTATTTCAGACAATAGAAAAATAAATAGATAGGGATTCGCTGACTATCAAAAACACAAAATGGACAAATAAAAGTTCAACACAAAGTTTACTATATATATATATACGCCCCAGAATATAAACAGTGAAGACAAGTTTTGGTGAAGTGATGGAACTGAAATAAATGCTGAACAGCTTAAATACACTCATCAGATTATCCACTAAATGACCGGCGAGTCAGAGCAGAGCGCAAGCAGAGGTGTGGAGGAGAGAGAGTTATATACACGGCCATGGCATGTTCATCAGGAACCCTTTACTGCGTTAGTGAACTACAGCTAGTGCAGAAGGAAGGGTAAAGAAAAACCTATACAAACTAGATCTCACACTATATCTCTATATCTAACATATACAGACTCGCCACCGCTATTACTGCACGGGTTACTTCAACTGAGGCTTATTTCTGATCATTAGGAGTGACGTCCTGTAGCTTTGCATAGCAAATCATCAGAGAGAGAGGAACCTCACGACGCAAACCCGCCTCCAGTTCACCCGAATTACACCCACAGAAACCCACGGCGCAGTCATAAACAAGCTGCACAGCCCCACACATTTAGTTTATATTACATAACCTGATTCTGCAAAAGAGTATGAAAAAACATTAAAATATAAAAGAAAAAACCTTCCGAAATGAAAGACGAAAAGAGCAAGACAGGACGATTCCACCAAACTTCCTATGAGGAAATAGATCTGTGTGCGCACCACGATGGAAATTACGGAGTATATAAACAAATAGATGTGCAATGAAGACAGCAGACTTTATGGGGTTTTGTAACGTTTTTTTATGGTCTCAGTTTCAGTGAGGCAGAATACATTATATACAAAAATACGTATTGAAATAGAACTTTTGCCTTACCAAAGAAAAAAAAAAAGAAAAAAAAAAGAAAAAGGGGACACGTGTGTGTATATATAGTTTCTATTTTCCCCAAAACAAGTTCAACATGAAATGTCAAAACCTGTATGTGGAAATGAGGTTTGAAGAAATCTCAAACTGCAATGCCTGCAATATAAAAGTTATTCGGTACAAATAAGCAAATAAATAAAAGGTGAAGAAACCCCAAATGAGTAGCCTCGTTTTTCATACTTTTTTTTTTTTTTTTTTTTAAACTGTACATATCTATGGGGAGAGCAGTGGTTTGTGGAAAGAAAAAAAAAAGTACTGAGAAATAAAATTTTTCTCCATTTGTCTCTTTTTGCTGAAAGTAATACGCTGCTGCCAACGAAACCTCCATGGGAGGCACAGAGGTGAAGCCCTAAAGTCAGGGAATAAATCTCTCTCACACACACAGACATGCACACACACTTAACTCGGAGTTCATACTGCAATAATATAACCCATTTCGGCAAAACGCAAACCTAACACGACCTGCTCTGTCCACTCTGGCTTGACGATATCTAACCTCAGCCTTGGCACTTTGCTGCAGGTGCAGTGAATACATGTGCGCTAGGTCAGTGGCTTGATATCAGTAAATAGGTCATGTTCAGGACAGAGCAGGCCCACTCACCTAGCACTCAGCCTTCAAAAATGTCCTGGTCTAAACACTGTTCAGATCCATGACAGTCATAGCAAAAGCTGGGAAGTGGGGGGGAAAAAAAAGGAAAGAAAAAAGAAACCAAAAGAAAACAAAAAACTGTCCATTACACAAAAACACATTTTTTTTAAACTTTTTTTTTTGTTAGTAAAAACTACAATAGAATGGTATAGAAAGATTAACAATGACTTTAAAGACATTATATACAAACTACATCTACTGTACAAGTTACATTTCAAAACACGCTCCGATAGGTGTCCACTTAGCAAGTATTTTTGACACATTGAGGCAGTATATATATATATAAAAAAACATAGTCTAATACTTTATACTGATAAATGTTTTACAATTTCTCAAGGAAGATCAGATGAGCACCTGTGGCAGCCTGAAATTAAAAGCACTGATGCTGTCCACAGTTGTCTGGCTCTCTCAAGTAGCCTCCAGGCAGAAAGTCTGAATGATGGTGAAATTAAGATGAAAAGAAAAAAAAAAAAATCCTGGAATGGCTGCCACATTTACCATTACCTATGGAGAGTTCACTGTTATCGGTTAAGAGTGAGTCTGATTGAGTTCTTAATGACACGCAGGTTGCTCGTAGGTACTGGAGAGGAAGCATCTGGCAGTTCTTTACTGGGCAGTCTCTGAAAAGACATGTACATCATACAATCTATTTTATTTTGTGCTTTGAATGACAATGATCCTGACATGCTAAATACCTGTGTCCTTGAGGTATCGATAGTGGGAATGGGCATAGGCTTTGTAATTGCATGACCCTCCTGTTCAGAAGAGATTTTAATGAAGGGAGATTTGACAAAAGGTACATACATTCTGAAAAGTATACACACGTGCAGTAAAGATTTACAGAAACAAATAAAATAAAACATAAGAAACCTGTGTACATGATATTAGCATGTAAGCTAAACTTACCCCTGTTGGGCCATCTCCTGCTTCCTGGCCATTAGAGGAAGGTGGGTATGGTTCTTTAAATGTATAATCCTCGGAGAACACCTGCTGTACAAAGATAATACAACAGCCTCTTGAAGGGCAAAACACAGATAGGGTGCAAACTTCAACAAATCTTACTTGTGCATCTGAAGATCACTGAGAACAATTTACAACACACAACAGTTCAGATGGAAGTGGGCTACTTACCTGCTCTATGTCTTTCAGCTTCTTGTGCGGCTCTTCCAGTGAAGGCGAGTGGGGCCTCTTAGGTGCAGCTCCATTGAGGCCGTTGGTCAGGTCAGATGAGCTGGTTTTGGGCGGGCTCATACGCGGCATCACGTTTCGGCCCACCACTGTGGGAATGGTGCTCCCTGCGATGGGCACTGTGGGCTTGGCCACCTGGGTGACCGATGTCTCTGAGGTAGGAGAGAGGGAATGTGTGAGAAAGTGGTAGTGAAGATAAGAAGAATTCCTCTATGAAGTAATGTAAACTAAATAAGAAGTACATGTAGTCATCACTACATAATTAAGAGGAAAAAAAAAAGACACAAGGAACACTCACTTGCTCCAATTACTGGAATGGACATTCCTGGACCTTTCGTTGGAGGAGACGACTCTGAGGATGGGGAGCTATCCACAAATATGGGAACTGAAGGCTTGGGTGGGGTAATGCTACTTAAAACAGCAGAAAAAGAACAGAGCTCAAGACAGGAAACCTAAAAGAGTAATATTCACAGAGAGGTATAATGCTACGTATAAAGACAAAATCACTTCTGACTGGAATTACCTGTCGTCAGGTGTGGAGGCTGACTTGCAGCTTTTGATGACGGGGGTAGGAGAGCTGAATGGGGTGCCTGTGTCTGTGTCTCTGGAACTGTCCAGCTGACTGCCATCCAGTGAACAGCGTTTAGACCCACCACCATTTGAACTGCGATTTAGATCTCCCAAGCTCTGAAGATTTGTTAAAAATCACATCACTTGCTGTGAGCTGTGCAAAACTAACCAGTCGTCAATATTGGAGAAGAGATATATTTGAAAAATATATCCATTTTTATGAATTGTAATAACTGTCCGCACTTTTGCAGAGAATTCCTCTACCTTCTTCTTGCCCCTGTGCACAAGTTCAGCAGGCAGGTACTGATGTAGCTGCTTCTTCCTCACGTGTGTGGCTTCGATGGTCATCCCTTCCTTCAGCATGTTAATGTTACTGGCTTGCCTGTAGACTGCACAGAAAGCAGCTGTCAGCCAAACCAAAAACTTTTCCTTTAACATTATAACTTCATCCAAATGATGTAAACTACAGAAGATAGACGTACATTTAAATAAAACAGAAAAGACAAAAAGAATTACCAGTGTCTGTAAAGGACTGGATATCATAAGTCAGATCAATGTTCACACAGTCAGCGTTCTCCAACTTTTTGAATATTATTCCAATGAACCACATCGAAACAAACTCATTGCTGCAAAAACAAGTTGACAGTAAAGTCTCATAACTAAGTCTATGACATGGCTAATGTATTAATGTTTTGAGCTATTTTTCCCATAAGAAGACCTCACAAGCACTTGAATGTGGTTTATGAACATAACGTGAAAGACACTTACTCATTACGGCTCTCTTTCGACCAGGGAAAAGACTGGGGATTCACGTGAGCAAGGGTGATGTATTCATTTCGCTCCAAATTGCCAACCAGAACTCTAATCTTTGACTCAACCAGCCCAACCCTAAGGAAAACAGAGGACCACATGAATATGACTGTCCACGCGGTGCTATAGTCTCTGTCTATGTCCAACCACAAAGACTTGACTCTTAATGAGGGGACAACAATAAAGGCCACAGATAATTACAGACTCAGAAAATACTACAGCATTAATCAAGTCCTGAATTCTCCTTGACTGTGTATTGCTACTTGCCACTCACAAGCAGATAAATCTGTTAATACGGCATTACAAAATGCTTTTTGTTACAGTGCGGGCAAGAGCACTTCTACCACAGAGGTTTTCAAAATCACTACATCCTCAAATGTTGCACTTTCACAGATTTCACAGAGACTGGCATCTAACCTATCCAGTACAAACAGTAACAAAACTTTAGCACAATCTAATAGAACTAGCACTAATTACGATGTAAAAATACATGAATGAAATTAATTATAATGAATATATTAATTATAATGAACAATGCAAAAACACATAATGAAATTAATTACATAAATGTAATTGAAATAACATTAATAATACTAATAATAATAATAATAAACAACGACAGAAATAACTTTTTTTTTACCATTCTAGGTGGTTCTCCTCAGTAGATGCACTGGCAGTAAGCACGATATAATGTCTGTAACAAAAACACAAACTGGTCATGAGGTCTCAGAATTGACGCAACCAATCAGAACTGAAATATTAAACTATGCTATTAGCCATATATTATTATACATACTTGTACTTTTGAAAAAAGTTTGGTGGCTCGAACAGCTTGGACCACTCAGCCTTACCCTGAAGGATTTCATCTGTAACTGTAAGGCCTGAGAGAAGAAAACAAATGTAATTGTTTTGCAAATAGGATTAGTGTTTCCATTACAATGGTTCTCAAAGAGGGGTCCTGGGACTCCCAGGGGTCTGTGATGCATAGCCATAGTGCCTAGCCATAGTATAATTTCTTTTTATTTAGTTATAGTGATGAAATCACAACTCTCTCATCCATTTGTTTGGAATTTGCTCTAGTTATTATAGCCTGTTTGACTGGACCATTGCATTTAATGTGTTAAAAGCCATTAACTCAAACAGCCTATAAGTAATGCCATCTTCAACCAACTGTGTTCTGTAGGTGGAAAGTTCAGTTATAAAAAGCAGCACGGCTCTTAATACAATAGAACGAATATAACTTTGCACACTGAAATAATGTTCATGAAGTAAATCTGTATTGAGCGATCCATGGAATTTATTTTATAGATAAATGGCTACAAAAAGTCTGAGAACCGTCGCAGTAGTGTCATTCACTTAAAACAAACCATATTTGAACTCTTCGCTCATGATGGTGCGGGTGGAGGTGGACACGTTGTAGGTAGAATTCTGCTGGGGATATGCAGGTGTGATAATCGGCATCAAATGGTACCTGTCTGATGGGTTTACCTAAAGGCAGAGCAGGTCATTATCTGAGAGGGTGGAATATGAAGTGTGTTCAAGTTTCCATTCTTAGCCTCTGGGTGATCTTGTTTATCAAAACACACTTACCCGCGGGTCCCAGACTGGCAGATTCAAGTTACTGTCTTCTGGTTGCTTTAAAAGGACAGGATTTGGCCACTCCCTGATGAGCAAAATAAATAAATAAATAAATAGTGTAAAAAATGTACATAAAATAAATATATCTACAGTTTATTCAAGTCTGGTGCGTTCCTTCCCACAAATTACACATTTCAACAAGGTCACACACTGTGACTGCAATTTATCAGGGACACCAGCACTTCTAGCCAAACGAGTCAACGAGTGACCTTAGTGACTTTCAATGTGACTTAGTAGACAAAAAGAGCTTGAGTTACGTCACTCAATGGTTCTAGAAACGTCACTTCTCTTTGTTTTAGTCGCCTACACAGTCTATGCAGCTCAACCCTGTTAAACATCTTTACGATGAAATGTGCTGCTTAGAGCAAGACTGAACAGTGGGATAAGCTGCAGCGATTCCACGTGGCTCATTCGCTGCATACCACCATCCAGCATCTCGCGGAATCTGTGCCCAGACAAATTCACGCTGTGCATACGACCAAAGAGACAAACCGCTACAGCAGAACAAATGACGGCGTTTTCCCTGTTCCCAACCCATCCTAAATTTTGTTTTCGGTTACACTAAATTACGTAGATTCTATGAGGGTAACGATTCACTCCAGACACGATTCAATCCGAGTCACGATCAATACTGGCTTCACGATTCAGGATTCAATTCTCAGAATATTTCAAAACAAAATTTTGATGAAGAAACATTATGACTGCAAAGACTCCTTTTTTTATTTCTTTATAATACACAATGCAAAATACTGTGCATTTCCGTCTGTATAAAAAGAAATACATCAAAAATTGCTAGGAACAGAGATTTAATATTGTAAACATCATGTACTACAAGTTCACCATATCTTAAAAATATATAAATAATTTTTATAAATTCTCCCAAAGATTGAATAAACAAAAAGTCTTTGACCCAGGGAAATGACTGACTGAAACATAAGCTCCATAGCAGCGTCCGAGGCATTATTTTAACTGGAATTAGAAGCCCATAGTCAGATTTAAATAAATAAATAAATAAATAAATAAATAAATAAATAAATAAATAAATAAATAAATAAATAAATAAATAGGCGGGCTCATTCTCGGGCACTGTAGATTGCAGTGGGGCTGTCATCTGAAAGCTACCTAAGGGCTCTTTTTAACTGTTGCAATGTGGTTGTGTAAACAAATAACCTATAATGAGTGTAACCCGGCACTCTTAGTCAGAGTGCTCTCTATATACTTTCCGGGTTAGAAAGAATGGGACCTCTGGTGTTCAAACAACTGCAGTGCAATTCCAGATACATAATTAATAGAATGCTGATAAACACAAGTGGGGAAGAGAGGGGAAGGGAAGGGAAGGGAGGGGAGGGGAAGGGGGAATAACGCATGTAACACAAAATTATGCTGCGGCTTGTGACAAACTGCAAATAACAAAAGTGAAAGAGAGAAACATTAGCACTGAAAAGCAGAGGCACATCTCTACTGACAGGTCTAAGATAGAGAACCAGGTCAATCCAAACTTGTGCGTAAAGCATGTCGAGCAGCTGCTTTTAAAATAAGCTGTACTTGTAAAAGTAGTTTTAATGGAGTATTTCTGTGGATGAATATCAACATAGTGCACATGTGTCACAGGTTCCGTTAAGTCAATATGTAATACATCTCGTGTACAGGAGACGAGCCCAGACATAGACGAGGACGCAATCTGGCCTCAGGTCAAATTTAACTGATGCTATGTGATGGTACAGATGGGCAATGTGAGATCAGATTTTGTTTGCATAATCAGAACTTTTATAAACACTGACTCCTTTATTATTATTTTAAATAATAAGTACTTGTTCCTTATTGCAGTTGACTGAACGATGACTCATTAAGTAAACATTAATAGGGAAAAAATAAATGGGCATGTTGTTATCTAACCTGAATATCGTGATACAGTCCGTGTATTGTGATAATTTTTGGCATATTTCCACTACTAAATGAAGCGTGCCTAATAAATGGGCTCTGATTTTTAAGGGCCATACCATTTAGAGAAGACAAGGAAGAATTTGTGCACAAGTGTGGCAGCCACAGCGTTTGGGTAAAGCTGACAGGTTCTGGCCACCAGCATGGCCCAGGACACACCACCCAGGAAACCAAGCATGTTGGAGTAGATTCCACGACCTGGAAAAGGATTGCAAAAAAAGAAAGAAAGAAAACTAGAATGGACACACGGTGATAAAAATCTTAAACATTTAGTGAGCGTCTGTAGACATTTAAAAATTTTGTCATGTTTCAGACAGTGCACAGATGTTTGGCCAATTGATTGCAACTTTTTTTTTTTTTTTTTAGATAAAATAAATAATCTACTAAAAGTAAACATTATTACTCACAAAACTGCGATCAACAGAAAGCAATAGAGAGAATATCAGTACAGTGTTCTGGCACCCCCTAGTGGATCTTAACAGCATTACTTCAGAAAAGGTTGGTTGATTGGTTTGTTTATTTATTTATTTGTTTGTTTGTTTTTTTTTGTTTGTAAAAAGTCTGGTAAAGTAGTGTACAGGTGATAAGGCATGCTATAAATCACCTGTACTTGTACATAAAGACCAATTTCCAGATACAGTTCATATATTGGGATATTTTGTGCTGTTAACCCAATAAGCAGATATGAGCATAAAACGCGTAGCTATGGAATGTACTTTCAAACAGTTTGGCTATACTTTGCGTAAAATGCAGTGCTGATAAGGGGAGTAATGATTACAAACCAGTTACGGTATGATCTGACTCACAATACTGGCTTCAAGATTCAATTCTCAGAATATTTTGAACAAAATTTTAATGAACGAAAATTGACATTTTGTTTAATTTCTAAATCAAACAATTAGCATTTTTGCCTTTATAAAAATAAATCAATCAACCATAGCTATGAAAAGATGTTTAATATTTTAAACAAAATGTACTACAGATTCACCAAATATTAAAAGTAAATACATTTATAAATTCACCCAAAATTCGGAATGAATAAACAAAGCCTCTTCTGCTTCTTTCTCGGGCACTGTAGCTTGCAGAAGCGTGGGGTTGGTGCCGTTTAAAAGCTGCTGAAGAGCTCTTTTTAACGGTTATGGTTGTGTATCCACACTTGCCCAGTAGCTCTGTAAAGGTGCAGGCTCTCCACAAAAGAACATGACCATGCATGTGATCAGCATGCGGCCTACACTCACCGTCCCCTTTATTAGGAACACCTGTACATTTACGCTCACAGGATGTACCAGCCCAACTGGTACCAACAACCATGCCACAGTTAGTCACGGAGATCACTCCCCCCTACTCTGATGTTTGATGTGAACATTAACTGAAGCTCTTGACCTGTATCTGCATGATTTTTTGCATTGGGCTGCTGCCACATGATTAGCTGATAAATGCATGAACGTACAGGTGTTCCTAATAAAGTGGATGGTGTGTATACATTGATCAGCCATAACATTAAAACCACCTGTCTAATATTGCGTCGCCTGTGCAGCCAAAACAGCTCTGGTTCATTGAGGCACGGACTCCCGTCGTGGTCCTTTAAGTCCTGTAAGTTGTGAAGTGGGGCCTCCGTGGACTTGTTTGTCCAGAACATTCCACTGATGCTCAGTCAAATTGAGATCTCTGGAATTTGGAGGCCAAGTCAACGCTTTGAACTCTGTCATGTTCCTCAATCCATTCCTGAACCATTTTTGCAGTGTGGCAGGGCACATTATCCTGCTGAAAGGTGCCACTGCCACTAGGGAATACCTTTGCCATGAAGCCGTGTACTTGGTCTGGAACAATATTTAGGTGGGTGGCATGTATAAAAGTAAGAGGACCCAGTGTTTCCCAGTGCATCACACTGCCTCCGCCGGCTTGCCTTCTGCCCATAGTGCATCCTGGTGCCATCTCTTCTCCGGGTAAGCAACACGCATACACAGACGCACCTGGCCGTCCACATGATGTAAAAGAAAGTGTGATTCATCAGAGCAGGCCACCTTCTTCCATTGCTCCATGGTCCAGTCCTGATGCTCATGTGCCCATTGTTGGTGCTTTCGGTGGTGGACGGGGGGTCAGCATGGGCATGTCTGCAGCTACGCAGCCTCATACGCAGCAAGCGGTGATGCACTGTGTGCTGACACCTTGCTATCATAGCCAGCATTCACTTTTTCACCAATCGGTGCTACAGTAGTTTTGATATGCTCTGACATAGTCATCACAATTTGGCCCATGCTGAAGTTGCTCAGATCCTTACACTTGCCCATTTTTCCTGCATCGAACACATCAACTTCGAGAACTGACTGTTCACTTGCTGCCTAATATATCTCACCCCTTGACAGGTGCCACTGTAATGAGATAATCAATGTTATTCAGTTCATCTGGCAGTGGTTTTAAATGTTATGGCTGATTGGTGTACATTTTAACTCTACGAATTATGCAGATTGGGAACTCTGGTGTTCAAACAATGCAAAGGCATTAGATTAGATTAGATGAGATTCAACTTTACTGTCATTGTTCAAAGTACATATACAAACTCAATGAAGTGCAGTTAGCATCTAACCAGAAGTGCCTAAGTGCCATATTTGCAATAAATGATAAATAAATATATATATATATATATAGCTATGAGGGTGATATGTACAGGGGAATGATTAGATGATCATGGTGATTAGATGACTAAATTAGATGCATAATTAACAGAATGCTGATTCTCACGATGCACACCGTCACATTTTTGCGACATGATGCATCGTCACACCCCTATGTGCTGGTTAATGATATTTAGTGGGATACATTATGCGACAAAGTAGATGAGCTGCACTCTTATAGAGTATACTTTTCCAAACCATGTCAAACCGAAATTAATTTAACAGTAAGTATGAAGAAAACCTGCAAGTATGTCTTAATCGTTTTCTTCTTTACAAGGTCAATTCTGAATGCAAATCGGGTGTCAAACTACCGGGCATCTCATAGTCTGAAGTTCTCTTTGTTGGGCACCAGGTACAGGATTTCATCGGTAACACGACAACCTGCATCACATGGCATTCAGAGAAAAGACATGTTAGGCAAAAGAACGACTAAAAATATAGAGCAGTGAAAATAGGCAAGGTTAAGCACATGCGGCAAGGGCGGAAAGAATTACCGTTTAAACTGCGAATACATCGAATATCCAGGTTTCTGAGCAGAGAATCTCCTCTGAGGTCCAGGTTATCTGGAATAGACTGCAGGGCAAGCCTTGCAAAAAGAAGATCAATCTGTAGAGGAAAAGGTTGAGGTTAAAATCAAGAATACCGTTCACATTATACACAGTAGATAATATCTTCATCATGTATCCACTTTACCTCAATCCCATCAAACTTGAATTTGATCACTGGTACAAACGCATCTTCTACAGCCTGAAATAGAAAAAGTCATAAATAAAAGCACGCAGCTCAACTTGTAACCATTAGAAAATAATGTCCAGTCAAACAGATGAAGCGAGTAAAGAGGAGGATTCACCCGCAGGTCCTTGATCTCATCATGCTGTTTGAGTTTTTCAAAAAAAGATGAAAAAAAATCACTCCTTTCAACATGTCGAGGTGCCACACACAAGGCATCGATATCAGCACCTGCAGAACACGTTCGTACAGATTTAAGGCATAGATTCATTGTAGTCAAAAGCCACGTGTGGTGTGAAAATCTGACTTATAAAGACGCTTTTTAAGTCACTAGTCAACGGTCACGTGTACCTTTTGTGTGCACTCCCAGTCTGTAGGACCCAAAGGTAAAGATTTTGCCCCCAACGTTTGCTACAGCCGAAGGTGGCAGATTCTGAAATAGGAAAGATTCATTTAGGAGAAAGACACTCATTCATCCAAAGACAAACAAGAGAGGGAAGATGGGTAGGTAGGTTTACCTTCGATTCACTGATCTCTGCAATCCACTCTTTAACAAAGGAATTCAGTTTACCAAGAACTGCAAGCCTGTAGTGATTAAAAACAATTTAGTTTACTTGTCACTATCAACAGGGCAAAAAAAACAATGCTGTACACTGCAAGTACAACACACACCTGTGTAATTCTCTGGTCCTAAACCTTTTAATACATGTTACTGGGAAATGACAAAAACAGCCTGCTGTGCATCTACAATAAAAAACTAAAGATCATAAGCAAGAACATTTTGAAAAACCAATGAAAATGACAAATGACTTTTACTTTACAGTACAGACTTATTATTATGATGATGACCATTTAACCGCCTTTAAAAAAAAACCAAAAAAAAAAAAGCTGCTGTCTAGAATTGGCTCATACAGCAGTGAAGGGCAGACAAAAAGGTATACTTAAAATTAATGAATGTTCTAATGATATATTAATTAAACTTTTAATTAATTTGATACTAACATATGTCCCACAGATCGAATAAACAAACAGCATCATTATAAAATGCTAACTATAAAATTCAATTTCACAAGCCACAGAGGGTGAAAATTATTTCATGTTCCTATAATAACAAGCAAATAGATGATGTGGGGAACTAAAACACTTTAACTAAAACATCCACAATCTTTAAATCTTTTTTTTTTTTTTGGAGGTAGGTCTCCCAAAACACACATTAATGGTGATAATCTTGGTGCTGTAGAACTGAAAGTGCACTACGTGTGCTCCATAGAAAGTCATATGAGATTTTAAACAATCTTATTTAGGACTGATGCATTAATTTTTATATGCAACTGGAAAATACAGATTCTGTTTTCAAGAAATAAGAAAAAGGCAGCCATAAATGACAGTTGTTTCTCCTGAACTAATCTCTGCAGATCAAGTGATATTGGTGATTTGGCCAAAATGTTAGGTTATGTTATGTTAGGTGGCTAAAGCAAGTTTGTGGGAGAGCAAACATTTGAAAGTGTTTTTTTTTTTTTTTTTTGCCATACACATATTATGAATATTTGAACTGTATTTGTTCTCAAAAACAACACTCACCTGTGATTAAGCTCATCTTCATCCTCAAACACTCCAAAAGGTTTCATGGCCTCCATCAGTTTCTGAGTGTACATGTGGTCGATATCTCGGGGAAAGGCCAGGCTGATCGAGGACGTGATGCCATAGTGTTTCTGAGGCTGCTGCCCGCCAAGCATATTATTTCCCGAACTGCTGACAGGAGGGGGAAAAAAAACAAGTGCAATTGAAGGATAAAAATCTTATTGTGATGATAGAAGATATTCGCATTATACACAATATATATGTATATTTATTTAGATAACAAAAGACAAAATATGACTGCCAGTTTCTATAAACCATTTGAAGTTATCCGTTTCCTTTAAAGTTGATCAAACTTAACAATTTAACTGGGAACAACAGGAGAAAATGGATAAACAAATGAATATCCAATGAGCTACTTGCTGCTGCCAGTTAGTTAGTTGGCGTTATAGAAATGCTGATGATTCCCACGATACTTCTGGACGAGTGACAGTTCTGTCTCAGCTCCAACATTAACCCATAATGTGCTGGAGTCTGAAATGTAATTGTGATGTGTTCTTTGTGTGACCTGATTCTTACCGGTTGAAAATATATGTCATGTGTGGAAAAAGTCTTAGGCACATAAATTTCTTTATTTTTTGAAGGCATCTTTTCTCTACAGCATTTGTGTGTGTGCGTGATATATATATATATATATATATCACGCACACACACACACACATATATATATATATATATAAATAAAACACATGAAATTTAGGGTTGTTGTGGTGCCACCATCGGATGGATTTTGCAACTCTCTCCCTCTGAACTCCCCATAAATCATACTACTGCAACATGCCTCTCTCTGCATTTGGCTGTGTAATTCGCTACTATTATAAGCATGTTGCATTGTTACCTCTGCTGCCACTCTTAGCATGTCTGTAAGTTCATCATACACGATGGCAATCAAACGCACAGAAAAACATGACACTGGTCAGACCAACTGTCTTTTTTGGCTAAGCCATGCTGCACACTGCCGTGCGATGCTTTTTTTTTTTTTTTTTTTTTACTCAGTGTGGCAATTTTGATCACAGCCACTCTCTCGCTTTCAGCTTACAGCAACAATGTGAAATACTGACAATGTAAGAGAAAGTCGTTCTCAAAAACGAAAAAGCAAAAACAAACAACAACAATCTGGGGTCCTTCTTTCCTGATGTGTAGAGACATATGTACAAAGGTTTTGCAATAAATTTCTTCTTTCGTTTTGACCACTTGCTGTTTTTAAATGGCCCATTAACATGGTGATACGTTTACACTAGGTTATTATACCCTGAACCTTAAAAACCTAAGGAAATATAATTAGATCCTTATTTGTCCGATGTACAATATTCAAGATGAATACGGCAACATTTTATTATCTAAAACTAAGTCATGCTGTTATGAATCCAGGCTTTCCCAAAAAACTAAGCAAGCTTATTGCCGTTGTGCAGCGACACAATCACAAGAGTTCACTTGTTGAATGTTGACTGTGTATCCGTCTGCTTCCTGCAGGATTACACACCACGGCCTTACAAGATACGCACACTATCACAAGTTACACCCACAACAAATATGGTTAAGGGGCAGTCACACTAGACTCTCAGCATGCAAAATTTCTGCAGAGATGGCTGTGAGTACGGACGGCAACCAGATATGACATTACGCGTCAAGGCGTTGCCTTGTCTTGAACCCACGCATCATGGATTCCAACATGCTTCTTTTTTGATGTTGATTTTATATTCTTTTAAAGCTGTGTTGCATAAAACGGGATAGTGCGACACCGCTATAATCACTGCTTCCTCCAGCTCGGATTTTCTTAAGAGGTCATGCCGTGACGTCTCGATCTACTGGCCACACATCTTCATGTGATACAGATTCACAGCTCAGAGCTCACCAAACTAGAACTTTGGAAAGCAGTGAAATGAGAAACCTCTTCGTATTTCTGATCTCCAGCATTCGCATGTGTATGAATGGAAGGCAATGGAAGACTTTTCAGACCACCCTGAAGACGAAATCCTAATCTCTTTGACTGCTTTAAGCGCGGATAAAACACCCGCACCCTTCGTGGTGTAGTCTGATTTGCTAGTGGGCGCTGCTTGTAGTAGGCGTTCCTTGCATTAGCTGTTCGTTGCAGTGGGCGTGGTTTGCAGTCTTCATGACGCAGACAGACTCTTCTCTATGAACTGATGAATTACAGGGTATTCCCAGTGACTGCTCAGATGGCTATGACACACACTGGGAGACAGCAGGATACACCAAGAACACCAGTGCACTAATGTATGCTTCTTCTATCGGAATAACACCACGATAATTATATAACCACATATCCAACAGGCAAATACTCTTCTGTCTACCAAAATAGCTTGGAGATTGTGTAATAAGGATGCTAGTCCAAGTCCATGGCTAGTCAGTGGTCGCTTGCTGTGGCCACCAAGTTAAAACTAACAAACTCTTCTCCCTAAAACGCTGACTCGTCAGCCTGTACAGTGTACAGTTATCAGATGTAAAACGCTATCCAAAAACTGTTAGAAAAGCGAGTTATGGTGATCAGCTAGCTAACTACAAACACAGTATAGCTGCTCCAGCGCTGCTAACCTCAGTTCCTTTATCCGATCTAACGTTCCTCCTAACTTAGCACTTCGCCTGGTAAACAAATCCATATTAGCTAATCTAAATACAAAATCAACAAGACAAATATCCCCCCACATTTTATGCTGATTCAATTTCATTTTTCCTGAATGGAACATTTGTGAATACCACGAAGAACACTACTTTCGTAAAGGACATTCTGGTTGTTGATGTTCTAGCTGCTAAGCACGCTAGCTAATACAAAATACGCTAGCTGGCTAGTTAGCTTAGCCACGACTATTTCAACATCTCAAACAGTAATTTACAACAGGAAACCCGCTGCTGTGCGGTCGTCACTTACGCTGACATTTCTTTCATGACCCTTCGTAGAAAATACCTTATATTTTTAAATCACACTTGAAGAAAACATAAACTCAGCTAACAGCAGCCCCGTCTCTTTTTATAACAATAGTTGTACTCCAATATGGCGCCCACCGGCCAACGGTATCCCGACAGGCTTTGCGCAAAATCCGAGTCCTCTTTGCTCTGCTACACCGGAAACGCCTCCGAGGCAGAGGAGCCTGCGCTCAAATGTTTATCTAGGTTCTTTACCGCTACTAAACCTGTCAAAACGAACTAAATACACGACACACCTGTGCGTATTTTGCTCTTTTCCAAAAAAAATATTGGATATAAATATTGGATATAAAAATCTATTAAAAAATAAAACTTTTTTTTGCTCTTATGCAATTATGCAAGAACAAGTACTAAATATAATTAAAATATATAAATATTTCCAAAATATTATTATTTCAGACATTCTTAGCATTCTGCAATTTAGAAATAACAGAAAATGTTTTTCCCGAAAAAAAAAGCAACCAAAAAAAAAAAATATATATAACGATATGTTCGCCGCTGGTAAAGGTGAAAGGTGACGTTACGTCATGTGTTCTAAAGTCTATGACTTCACGGCTTATATGTTTTTATTGCTGTGCTGTATTCTCTTGTCTGCTGTGTATTGTAATTGCAATGTAACTGTCTCCCTGGCTTTGTGTTTTGTTCTAACTTTCAAACTGCAGTAATAATAATAATAATAATAAAAGACTTCATAGGCTTGTTCAGGTGCAGTGTCAAATAGGAAATGTAGTATTTCACAGTTTCCAACACCATTCCAAAGAAGCATTAGGTACAAAATGGGAGAGTTTAATTATAATATATATGTAATTCATTCATTTTCAGTAACTGCATTTTCCTGGTCAGAGTCACAGTGAGTCCCAAGAGCACTGGACGCGAGGCAGGAATACACCCTAAACGGGCCATCAGTCTGTCCAGGGCACCATGCACGCATACGTTCACCCACTCACATATACAATTCATATGTAATAAGTTATATATCGGGTTAATCAATCATTTTTGAAATTCCAATACCTAATTTTTACTTTAACAAAAAGGTCATTGTTTTGTTTCTAAAATTATTTAAATTGACCCAAACAGTAACAAAATAAATGGACAAATAAATGCAACAGAAAGATCACGAGGTCTTCTTGCCCTTTTAAATATGTCAGGAACTGAGTTAACTGGGAAACATCTATACACTTATTTTGCTAACAATACAACATAAGCATGTCATAAAAGTTAGAAGATTATTCTTTAGGAGTAACAGAAAGTTGTAAACTGTAATAAATTGCTTATACCATTTGTTTTCCGGTAAATTTTCACCAGATGGTTTATTTTATAGTACTCTAAACACAAACTTGTCATATAGGAGTCTGTTCAAAATATAATATCTGTGGTGGTAGAGTTATATGAGTATATATGAGTTTTGTAGTGTAGATACTTTGCATCAGACCTGCACATAAACCATCATGTCCCTATTTACTACATCATGTTTACATAATATTTGCACAAAGCTAATCAATTTTATGTTTAAAAAATGCAATTAAACGTTAGTTTCATGTTTGTTTTATTTTCAGCATTGCTAATTGTGAGCTGCTCATCACTAAAGAATATGATCAACAGGACATAGTGTCTGTATTAGATCAATAAATGAAGATATAACTTTGTTGCTAAACGTTTGCTTTAAAGTTAGCAGTTTTGAACTCTCTCTCCGAGGACTTTTTCTGTACCTAATCAGACATAATTCTAAGAATTTCGTGTCTTTATACCGGAAAGTACATGTGTTCTCCTTAATGTTAGTCCTTGAACAATCAATGAAACAAAATGTAACTGACATATCTCAGAAGGATGGATCTTCGCTGTGGAGAAGTGGCGCGTAGGCTAAACCAGAACACAGACAGTAAACAAGAATTGTCTTTCTTAGAAAGCACAGAACAGTGAATGTGAATTCATATTAACCTTTGACGAATAGAAATTTTATCACAGGAAGTAGACTGTTTACAGGAAGTAGTCAACACGTTCGTTTCTGCTTCTAAAGCTGCAGGAACTTCTACTATAATTTCTGATAATGCAGTTGCTTCCTGGATTTTTCTTCAGATATATACTTTATATATGTAAGTTTGTTCCTGAATGTGACAGATCCACTTTTCTTTAATGCAGTGTGAGCTCAAAAATCAAATCTTTTGATTCATATTTGAGCTAAGTTTACCTTTGGTCCTACATTATTTGGACATGCTGTATTATTTACTGTAGAACAGATAGGAATTCATTTTCTCACGTTGCTCTAAATGCACGCTTTAATCTCAGAAACATGTATTCTTGCAAAATACAAGGAACTTGACTCGTTATCACGCACTCCTTGTGCATGGATAAACATTAGAAGATAACAAGGACATAGACAAAGTGAAGACACACAACTTCTCCCTTCCCTCCACGGTGTGTGTGGGTGTGTGTACATGTGTGACCAAGACATGTCTTTGACATGAACATGATATTACAGTCATTTTCCGAAAAGCTTGGTATCTTTTGGTATAAAAGTGCAAGTAATATCTACAGAAAACCTCCCACAAAATCAACAAAATCTTGCCTTTTTGTTTTGCTTCACAAATATGGCTTGTTAATGACAGTGATGATGCCTGTGACATCACTAATTTTGTAAACAAGATCAGTTCACATGGGTGACTTAGAAACACAAATGTGAACAGTCAAGGAAGAAAAACCAAGTCAGAACTGAAAGCAGGAACTGAAGCACTGTAATGTGAATGCTCACTTGTCTAAATCAGTGCTATTCTGCCCCTCTAGTGGGCCTCTGTGGTACTGCAGAAGGTGCCAAGTTTACTAAATTTTGGGCGAGAGGACAATTACACACTTTTAATTTTAGCCAAATTCCTTTATTCCTTTACATTTGCACTATCCTATCAGGAGGTTATTTTTTTGGTTTTACTTCTGGTCACAGTGCATCACATCAACCCATTTATCAGTAAGTTTTAGCAGAGCAAGCATTCATATGTTTCATATTGTTTTTACAAATGATTTTTTTCCTACAGCAAGTTTGCATCAGGTTTGCCTCAGACAGGAATAATTCAGTCAGAGCCTTCAGTTTAAATATTACCTGCTTTAGATCAATAGCATTTTCATCCAAATTAAGTTATGTATGAGTTAAACATGGTTTTATGAAAGTTATAGCATGGTGAACTAACAGGTGCAAACATGTTGGAGCATAGGCATGTACAGTTTTATTTACTGTAAAGTATGGTTAAAGTCTTAAGTACTTTTTGTATAGTATAAGATCTCTGGATGTATGTATGTATGGGGGTTATTATCACCATGTTCTACAGAGGGACTACCGAGAGCATCCTGTGCAGCTGCATCACTGCCTGGTTTGGGAATTGCACTGTCTCAGATCGCAAGACCTTGCAGCAGAAGGTCATCGGGGTCTCTCTTCCCTCCATCACAGATATTTACACCTCACGCTGCATCCGCAAAGCCACCAGCATTGTGGATGACCCCACACACCCCTCTGACACACTCTTCACCCTCCTGCCGTCTGGTAAACTGCACCGAAGCATTCGGGCCCTCACAACCAGACTGTGCAGTAATTTCTTCCCTCATGCCATCAGACTCCTCAATACCTAGAAACTGGACTGAAGGAACACACACACGCACACACACACACACACACACACACACACACACACACACACACACACACATATATATATACACACACAACTGAGCATCCTCCATCCTCTATGCACATGTTTTATACATGTTTTGCACATGTTCTATGCTTATTTGCTGCTACCATTATGTTTACGCTACCTCAGCTAATTATATCGAACTCTGTAATATTTGCACTATTGTCAATTGGTCACTTTAAACAGAACTGCGTACTGGTCATTGTACTGTCTTGTTCTGTCTCGTGCTGTCTGCACATGGTTGCACTTGTGCACTTTATGTATAATGTATAATTTATGTAGTGCGTGTAGTTCTGTGTTGNCCTTGGTCCTGGAGAAACGTTGTTTCATTTCACTGTGTACTTGTATATGGCTGAAATGACAATAAACTCCACTTGACACTTGACTTGACTTGACATATTGTGGCATAGGTTATGACTGTGGCTGTGTAGAAGATAGGAAATCGATTGATAAATAGTAAGGATGATCACATTTTACAAACAGCAATAGGGTTGTGTAATTTCACCCCCCTCAAGTGGTCATACATATACAAGTTTTCCAAGACATGTTAGTGTTATTGTCCCCACACAGACACGTACTCTCTCCCCGTGTCACCGTCGACACCTATTAGTCTATGCAATTTCAATCATTTATGGCTTAAAACAATATAACATGCCAGGAAATTCTGAACTACACATTGCCGGAATATAAATAATAAATAAATATTTCTTTCTGTGGTTGTGTCTTGAATATTAGGTGTGTCTCTTGTATTATTATAAACATATAATTACTATGTTTTATCAAATACAGTTCAGGTTTACACTGCTGTGCTTAGTGGCAGGTAGAACTTTCATTAAGATTGTAATATAACTGATATGAGGCTGCAGTATAAGGTGAAATATAGCCAATATACTGTTGTGATTATGTGTGGCCAAGTACGCTGACCCATACTCAGAATTTGTGCTCTGCATTTAACCCATCCAAGTGCACACACACAGTAGTGAACACACACATGAACACACACTGTGAACACACACCCAGAGCAGTGGGCAGCCTTTTTTGCTGCTGTGCCCAGGGAGCAGTTGGGGGTTCGGTGCCTTGCTCAAGGGTCTCACCTCAGCCATAGTACTGAGGGTGGAGGAGAGCACTGCTCATTCACTCCCCCACCTACAATCCCTGCCGGACCTGAGACTCGAACCCACGACCTTCGGGTTACAAGTCCGACTCTCTAACTGTGTTCTAACCATTAGGCCACGACTGCCCCATTGTATTTTGTAATGTTTTTGTAACCCAAAATTAGAACCCAGTTAAAAAAAATACTACAGCCACACATCACCACACTGTATGGAGTGAAAGGCCACAATGATTAACACTCAAGTGTATTGAATCCAGCATCACTGAAGTGATACACTTATTGTGTAAAATGGGCATAATTCAGCAGTAATATGGAATAATTGCATAACTGAAAATGTTACATTGCTGACATATACTGGATTAGTGAAGTAATAGGTAGTTCACTGCCAGATTGTTTTTTTTGTGCTGTAATTGTTTTGAGGAGACTACTGCTGCAGAACTGCATTACAGTGCAGAACATGATTGCCATTCCACAGAATTTTAAAGTTCATAGTCAGCATTGTTTTTGCTCATCGTTTTCAAATACTCACCATGCAGATTAAGAGTGAATCCTCCTAAAATATCAAGGCACTCTCAGGCTTTCATGAACAGATGTTCGTCATGGACAGATGTTTAAAAGATTCTAAAGCAACATTTTAATGGAATGTCTAGTTTCCTAGGCAGCTAATGCAACCAAACCCGGACCACAAAAGAACACATAAAGTGGAATAACGAGAATGTCAGCAGAATGATCTTTTATGGGTCAATTTAAGTAAAGCCATGATGACCCAGTTATGGACATCCATGGGCATTGCTTGCTAGTCATTTCTCACTGGGTATGCTGTGCCTTATTTTATTCCTTTTTACAACCAAATTCAGAAATGAAAAATAAGATGTGGCTATGCGATCCTGGTTGTACCATGGTCTTATTTAATCTCACGTCCCTATCTTATCTTTATTCAGATAATCCACTAAATAAGTTGAATCCCACAACCTCTAAAATCAACATTTTCATGATATTGAGGCTCATATCATGCTTCAGTGATTAGAATTGGTGAAGAATTGATCATTCGTGATGGATATTATTATACGCTTTTATTCTCGGTAGAAGTAGTGTCCAAATGTATAAATGCAGATTCAATAATCTGAAATTAAACTGAGCAATACTGACAAATGTCTAGATGTACAAATGCAAATATATATTTTGAAATTGTACAGCATTTATTTGTGTGCATATTGGAAACCTATTTGTGACCAGATTTGTTTATCTATAAATCAACATATAAATTGGTGAAGCATGTTCTGTACATTTATATTTAATGACACTGTTCTGATTCTCTCCAGTGGTCCATGAAACAGAAAAGATGGGAATTGTTAGCTGGAAAATAAATATCCACACTGCCATCTAGTGATCACTGCCTAATATAAAGGCATGCATTTCTATTTCTAAAGTAGGTTAAATTATTTCTAAAAATGGTTTATTCTACAATGCAAACATTATAATTAATAATAATTAATAGTTAATTAATTATTAATAATTACTGAATATATACACAGTACTCTGCAATAGTCTTACGCACCTTAATATAGATTTATTACAAAATTTGTTATAAATGTTTAATTTATGATTTCTGCATTATACAAAAAAACATTTTAGATTTCTGAAGACTACTTTTCCAACAAAAAAATATTTGTATGTCAGTAAAGAAAGAACCGTAATGAAGGCTATTGGGTTTTACGTGCAAAAACAGAAGCAAGTGCATCAGTCAAAGTCTCCAGTAGAACTGTGGCAGATTCTCCAATAATCTTAGAAAAACTAAGAACTAAGTTTCCTTCCTCTGCACATATAAATGCTTAATATGTGTATATGAATGCAGCCCGCAGAGGATTTTCTCTATGTGGACCATACTTGATGTCCCCCAAAACCATGTCAATAAAAATAAGGTCATGCATTTGACCCACGATTTGCTTGAGTAGTTTATGTTCCTGTCTTACTTTACGGATGAATACAAGTCAATACGTTATGTCAGACATACCTTGACCTATCTTCTCACCTTTGACACATATTAAGGGCAATGATTCCTATACGGCTTATACCCACAAGCTAAAGGTATGTGGTCCAACCCATTTCCAATGCAATAATCTGCATTAGAGAGTACACAGTCAAAGAAACTAAGCTTGTATCAGTATTCAGTGTTACTAATACCTAAGCATGCTGTAGTTATCCTAATTACAGTGTTACAGACGTCCTGCTCTTTACTCCAAACACCAGCCATGCGGTTATTCCTTTGAAGAGTAGATGCTTCTTCCTTATTTTCCCTCGGGTGTATGCTGCATTGGTATGGTCTTCTTTTCTTAGCTGACTTGTGAGCTTTCTCTTTTTATTCTTCTTCTTCCTTTTTTTCTTTCTTTCTTTTTTCTTTTGAGATCGAACTTGGCAAGTTTCCTGTAGATCCCTTGATATAATTCTGGACCTTTTTTTTTTTTTTAGACATCTTTCAAATGATTTAGACAGCTCCTAGACTGTATTTGGTAGGATGCGCTGAAATGGGTAGCTTGCTAGTTGTAGGAAATGATGTAAGCTAGATGATATTTTACACAAAAAAAGGAATGACGTTTGTATTCAACACGTTACATCTTTTACTCGAACATGTAAATGTCATTGTATAAATTTCATAAGTAAACTTTTTTAGAATTTTTATAGAGTTTAAAAAATCATGACAAATGTATCAGAAAAATGTGTTTATTAAAGCAATCGTTTCATTTCAGTCTACATAGCAAACATAAGCTATCAGATTGTACAAGAAGAGCCTGATGAAGTGAACAATCAACAGTTAAAATAAGAAACAATTAAAATGGACAGTGAGAACAATAGAGACAGATTCTGTCCCTGAGTGGGTTACAGTCCACAGAGAAAATAAAGCAAATGTTAGTTACCCAGCTAGACTAACACTATCTAGTGCTGCTCAGCTTTACCTCCAGTTTATATACTGTACGTGTATATTGTACAATTATATATTGCATGTTGTACTTGCCCAGATTTACTAAAATAATTTAAGATGTGCATTTATTTAAAATCTAAATTTAGGATGACTTCATAATGGAAGAAATGAAAAACTGAAAATTAGACGTTTAAGGTAAAACGCATTTTGTGCCTAGTTTTAAAGCAAAGTTAATAATACTCCATGTTTTACTGTATATAACCAACATAGCTGCAGCAGGGTTACAGTACGAACAGTAAGGTCCTTTGATACAGTATAGTCCCTCAGTACTGTAGTTTTCTCAGAATAACAGGTAGCTTCTGTTATTGTAGCAATGACAGAAATAATTCACAGCCATTCACAATTCTGCAGTCCTCCAAATGCACTACCAATGTTAAGATAGAGTTTTTAGAGCAATATTTTTTAAATTAACTCCATAAACATAGATCACATATGTTTTACTATTATTAATAAGAAGAATAAATATGCACTATCCTAACCTTATGTTATAAATTACTACTCACCACTTTTTAAAACATCAGTACTTGAGTTTATATTTATATTTTGTCCTACATAAGTTGTAGGACAAAATATAAATATAAACTCAAGTCTGCGTTTATCTGAGAAAAGACAGATATTTGATTTGGGTGTCCTTGGAGCTTGTAGACATACTCTAAGTAATATGGTCAACAAAGCAAAGGCTTATAACTAGACATGACATGATTTTTTAAATGTTATATTTAAACCCTTTCACACATTACTCACATTTTAAATGTAATAAAGTGTAAAGTATAAATATAATAAATACATGTATATATATATATGCTAACAAAAAAACTGTCATCTATCATAAACATTTGCAGTTCCAAAAATATATATATATTTTTCCAAATCCAATTCAAATCTTTGCCATTTGCCCTCGGTTACAAGATCTGATATCTGATATGATTTCTCTGATATCTGATCCATTATTTCTGCTGATATTGTTTTGGGTATCGGATCTGTGCCGCCTCTACTTATAATACTTATACAGAGTCAAAGAAAATAAGCTTATACAGTATACTTATTATATTGCTGTAAGCAAGGCTTAGAGATGTACGTGCAGGATTCAATAAAGTTAGTGTTTCAGCAGGATAATTCACACTCCTGATATATAACCTATTCCAAGAATCTGCAAACATATGACAAAATATAATTAATAAATCACTGAGTCTGTGAAACGTCAAATATTTGCTGATGCTTCAACGATGATGACAAATAGTATGAGCACTGTTGTCATGTTTTCTTACTCTTTTTATGAGCTGAAATTGTCACACAAGAGTTATGTGGTACATTATTATTATTATTATTATTATTATTATTATTAACAAGAACAACAACAACAACAACAACAATACATACATATATATATATATATGTGTGTGTGTGTGTGTGTGTGTGTGTGTGTGTGTGTGTGTGTGTGTGTGTGTGTGTGTGTAGCAGGCTGAGATGAAAGGAACACATGAGGTGTTGCTGTTTAAAATTGGCCAAAAGGGTTTGGGGCGCCATCACGTGGTTAATGACTGTACTGCATCCACTTCGGAGATTAAGTAGCCTATAACCTACATACTGTACATCATATCTAGTAAAATGTCTGTCTATTCGTGGTGTGTTAGTTATTTGGTTAATTACCAGTGTGTGTCTGGATTTGTCGAGCTGGGAGGCAGCGATATATCAGGTATCAGTTGGATTTCAGGCGGATGCGCTCACACGGTTGTCCTGATGGTTGAGACAAGCACTAGAAAGGTTGTTGTCTGTGGTTGACTGCAGGAGTTGTTTTGACATGGTCTGCCTCCAAGTTAATAACTGTTTCTAGCAGAGCTGCACCAATATTGCAAATTCTTGCATCAGTGTTTTGTTTTGTTGTCTATTGTTTCTACGAAGTGTGCCCATACTGATACTAAGACTTTGCTCTTCTAATTACATTTACGTTTAGCCTGTGCTGTTCATTTGGCACAGTGCTGTAAGTGATGCAGCATCCAATTCCATCTGCTCAGGATGCTGACAGTGATACAAGCGCCGCAAGACAGAGTTTAGCCACATCAACTGACCAGAAACAAGAGAGAGAGAGAGAGAGAGAGAGAGAGAGAGAGAGAGAGAGAGAGAGAGAGAGAGAGAGAGAGAGATGGTCCCAGTTCAGTCAGTCAAACTGGAAATGATGCAATCTTGCCAGTCGAAGAAAGATAACTTGCAATAAAGGGTAAGAGCCTATACAGAATAATAGAAACATAATGATTTTAAAAGTTTGGTCAATTTAAACTATTATGTTATGGCACGATGCACCACCATTTTTACTGATTACGGGTTGATTTTTGTTGCTCAAAAACATTATTGTATTTTATCGTTGTGTCAAAAGGCCATTCATAAAAATGTCGACCCAGAGACCGACATGTTGATATGCCACAGTGTCTTAGGACAAGCAACTGATTGTATGTCTTGAATAAGAAGATTATTGCATTTTGTTGGTTCGTTTTAAAAAAATTATATCGTTAATACTACACACACACACACACACACACACACACACACACACACACACACACACATATATATATATATATATATATATAATCTTGACGCGATTCGTTCACATTCGTTCATAAAAAGAGTTGATGAAATAGTGATAATATGATAAATTGCATATAGCTCTAACAGATCGGATCGGATTGATAATCTTAAACCACTAAAATTCATTTCCAATATTAGCTTCACTGTGTATTTTAAAGGAGAGTTTTGTTGAATTGATTTGTTTGTGCGCAGAATAGCCTCAGCCTGAACACATGTGGCAAATGTTCTTCTTAAGTTGGTTTCGCATTTTAGTTAGAAATATGTCGATCTCTTCTAAGGGTTATTTTATTGATATTCTGGCCATTCTTCTCTTTTTAAATGGTGCACTTGTGTACAGTGTGTGCTTGATTGCTCGTGTTTAGTCTGAACAGCGGAAGCGCTTTCTGCAGTCGGAGTGGAACTGGCGCTATCCATGGTGCTGAATGACTGACCGGCGCACACACACTGTCACTTCCAGCACTCAGGAGCCATTCAGTGCGAAATATCCAGGAACCATTCAGTGCGAAATATCCAGGAACCAGTTAGTAAAACATACAAAGGTTTAAATTAGTTGCTCTGAGAGAACCAAAAAATCTGGGGAGTTAATTTTTTTCATCTGGAAGGTAGTACATTTCAATATTTATTTATTTTATTTATTTATTTTTATTCTAATCCTTATGGCCCATATCTAATTGCGGTTGCACGCATATCTGTGCGGAAAATGTTGCTGGAATCAGTTTTAGTTTTAGTTATATGTTGAAATTTATTCCAAAAAAAAAAAAAAAAAAAGCTGACAATTACTTTTTCCATAGTGCTAACAAAACACATAATAATAATAATAATAATAATAATAATAATAATAATAATAATAATAATAATAATATGTAGGTAAAATGCTAAATAATAAAAATGTTCTTTGTGCTTTAAGCACTACATTATATCTTTACAATAAGATCAGGCGAAGTTAAGGATAAATAAGCTACCTCAGGTAAAGTGGTGTAGAGAATTAGTCTCCTCTCATGTATTTATTAGAAATTTCAGACCGTGGATAGCTTGGACAAAGTGCTGGATGTGGTCAGCAGCTGCTAAAATCGGGTTAGGGTACAGAGATGTTTTTATCCTCAGTTTTTGCGACAGCTGTAACACGAGGACGGTGTCGCGTCACGATTGTCAGTGCTGTGAATGTGTTAGCGGGCTGCTGTGAATCCTAACACCGGGTTACTTTATTATGGGCTGCGATCAAGGGGGAAAAAAGGATATCTCTTGTCATAATATATTTAGGCACTAGAGGGGGCTTGGATCACGACCGATCGGTATTATAAGACTATTACAAGGTGATATATACCACCAAGTAAGATCACACTTTTTCCGTTTTCGTGAAATATATACAGGCTACGGATTCGTTTTGATTTTAAGATACGCTTTATTACATCTCTGCGTGATTGGGAGAGCTATACTGATGAAGAGCTTTCACATCTCCAGCACTGCTTCCACTCCCTGGGAAAGCAAAAGCATACACTCCTACTAAACGACTGCTCCCATACCCACACGGGTGGATCCTATTGTAATAATATTCCTGATTTCATCTGTACAGAATCAATCACTGTTTCGGTGTTCAATCTGAAACAAGTCCAAAGAAAATAAGGAATAAAGCAAGCCTTCACAGCAGGCCTACAGACAAACACCACAATCCCGAGTGTGCCATCTTGGTCTCCATATTCATCATCATAACTACCGTTTAGTGTAAAATGAACAACGACTTAGCGATTACAGCACATAACAATGGACATGTATTAGCTTGTACTAGACAATTTTGAGTGCGAGACAGTTTCCACAACTGGTGGACAAGTGTGTGTGTGTGTGTGTGTGTGTGTGTGTGTGTCTGAGTGTGTGTGTGTGTGTGTGTGTGTGTGTCTGAGTGTGAGTGTGAGTGTGAGAGAGCACATGTAAATGTTTAAATGCCAAAAAACTGTTATTTTTCAATTCCAAAAAGTAAGCATTTTAAAATTCCAGCGATAAAACCCCGTTTTTGTTCCTTTACTTCTGTCTCTGTACGTCTGTCTTTTTCCGTCTATACTTTCCCATCTATCTGTCTGTGACTTTCCCCACAGACACACACACACACATCGTTGATTTTTTTTTTAAATATAATAACCACCAGTGCTCACTTATATATATATATATATATATATATATATATATATATATATATATATATATATATATATATATTTTTTTTTTTTTT
>CM074947.1:12271207-12286207 GCA_037577455.1 Pangasius macronema
TATATATATATATATATATATATATATATATTTTTTTTTTTTTTTTTTCTTTTTCCACAGACCTCTAATCCCTTTGATTATATCTAATACCTGCCCAAACCCAGATGGCATGCCCACACATCTCTCCCTGTGATAATGCCATTGTGGAATCTACCTATTAATATTAATTTTCAGTCTCCGCAAATGTCTGAACTGCTAAGGCTTGAAATTTCTTCAAAAAGCCATGGCATGACTTACTAGGGATTTTTAAAGATAATTCCTCTTCCACCTCTTTTTCCTCCCTTTGAAGTGAGAATCACATCCACTATTTTGGCTTAAGGTGGTTAAAAGGTTTCCATTTTCTGCTCCCAGTCTAAGACGAGCACCATATAGAATTTCACGTTTTCATGATTTTCACGTCTCCAATTGAACTCCCAGGATATTTGTAGGCCCTTTATCTTATTACATATTCTGCTTAATTCCTATGCGATTCAAAATAGAACTGTTAAGGGATTTGTCACGGGTTTAGCAGCTGCTAAAGGTAGGCCTAATCACCATCTTCAGCACACTGAAATCACGGAATAAAATGGTGACGTGTTCTGGACGACCATCAAGGCCTTGTTGCTTTAAATGTGTCAGTGGGTCTGTTTAAACTCTCCACCTCAGTCTTTAATTCTACTCTCAATTTGCGCTCCTGTGTTCAAGACCGACCACACACACACACACACACACACACACACACACACACACACACACACACTGTTTATCAGCGGAATTTAACTTTACCTACTAAATGACTGCTCTTTTGTGAGAATGGAGTCGGTTTGCATAAACTCATCATTGTGTCAGAGGAGTTAAATGTACACTGTGATTTTTACGACAAAAAAGCTGGAACGAGATACATATGAAGGAACAGGTTATTTTGCCACCCTTATTTAACTACAAATACAGTCATTAAGTTGAAATTGCTATTTGTAAACAGTAATGTTGGTTATATACAAACAAACAAACAAAAACAAACAAACAAATAAACAAATCCCTCATAGATTTGCTCATGATGTAAGAATATACATCATTTTATACACATTAGCCTACGTGAAGTACAATAAAACTTAAAGTTGTTTATACACAAATATTTTAGATACTGAGAAAATAGCAATCTAACAACAACAATAATTATTGTTGTTATTATCGCTTTTATTATTATTATTATTATTATTATTATTATTATTATTATTATTATTATTATTATTATTATTATTATTTATGTAGCAGTAGTAATAGTTGTTGTTGTTATTAATATTATTTTTATTATTGTTAAATATATGTAACAAGGTATGCTTATTTAACTTTTTGACTATAGACTACCAAAGCCTAACCATTCATATACTGCCAAAAAAGGATTTATCTCATCACATATCTGCTAATAAATGTAGGCTATCATGTCACTCATTAGGCTCCTCCCCTCGCTAAAGTCGGGTTAGTTAATTTGATAGCATGATGAACTATGCCAACTTTTATGTCCCATTTACACTCAGTAACAGCACTATCTGACTGCTGATCCTCACCTGTGAAGTGGAATAAAAGATGAATGAGCTCTCAGTTCAGAACCTGACGAGCTGCCCTGGCTGAGCTTGCTGTTTCACTGATTATGTACCGAGGAGCTTCAGGATGTGTCGCCATTCCCGCTCCGTTTTTCTAACACAATATCTGTAGTCGCATGACATAAAATCCATGGTTTCTGAGCCATACTTATTTAAAATACACGAAGTTGTGGGCTGAAATTGTGGGCACTGGAAAGGCCTCGGACATACATGGTGCAAATTTAGTTATGGTTTAATATGGGTTAATTTTTCTTTCACACAGTCCATACACCACTTACATCACCTTTATACATTTAGCTATCCGTTCCATTTCCATCAGACTGACACGTGTAGGTCATGCTCAAACAAAACACTCCTGTGGGTTACATCAGTGAACAGTAAATGGTAACAATTTCAGTGGAATGGAGTCTCAGAGTCACTGATGCATATGAAATGTGCATATGAAAACAAATGAAACATGATCAGACTGCAGAGAAGACATGCAACGAAACCTGCACGTGGTGTAATGTTTTTATATGAATAGTAATTGACTCGTTCCTATATTGTATATGACCGAATATTGGAGAATATAATGAAAAGTAAATCTAAGTGTGCTTTTAATCTGAACTTATCATGAAAGTGGGAAGTTGCTGTAAATCTGGCTGCAGCAGTTCACATTTCAGGCTCAGGCCCCGCTGAATTGAGCTNTCTCACACACACACACACACACACACACACACACACACACACACACACACACACACACACACACACACACACACACTATTAAGGTCTGTAATGAAAGCAGCAGCTCTGAAGTGCGTCTGTCCGCGCGAGACGGATGTTCCGGTATATTTACCGTCGGCTGGCTGATGTGTGATGGGATCAGTCGCACTGTCGTTTACATACTGAGCTTCTTCTCTCCCGTGCGGGATTTGTCTGCTCGTGCACCCTCCAAACCCCCGCAGGAGGTGTAGCGCTTGATTTGCTTTGATCAGTGGTCGCTGCATATGAGCTGTGGGCTCGCGTGAGAAGGAAGTACAATATAAACACTCGATGTTTCTAATTACCACTGATGGCTACAAGTGCAAGATGATCCGAGGTGCACAATATCAGCTATAACATGCATGTTGTGAGTCCGTGTGTAAAGCACAAAAAGGTACCGAAGTTGAAATGCTGTAAAACTATGTTCTGTGGTGCCTTTTTGCGCAACGCGATATCGGCTGCTGAAGAGAAAAAAAAAGCATTAATTCAGTTTAATGCAGCATTAAAAAAAATCGATGCAGTATGCATCCTGCAGTTCCCGTGCGACTTTGCATTATTACTGCATATTTAATCGCATTCAATAACACACCCGCGATGGAAATGCTAAATTTCCCGAAAGATTACTGGGTTTCTGAACACGCACCGCAGAGCGCGCAAGGTGCCATGGCCAGAGCATAAAGTCGACAGTAATATAAGCCTTATATACAGTCCATGGGTCAGACAGAGTTGTGTTTCGTCTCCATTACGCAAAGTAGTGAGCGCCGGTCGGACTCAGAAAGCTTACAGGAAGCAAAGTCGTCTAATGTGGTCGCTGCCGACAGACCATCACAGCACTCCATCACAGGAGCCCTGCAGCTGGGTAATGCACACGACCAGCCAACATGACAATCATTAAGGTAACATTAAACGGAAGTTCTCAGTCTGCCCTGCTCGTGTCTGCACGACAGTTTTACACCCCTCGATATGTTACCTATAGTGCCATAATTTCATAAAGTCCGCGGGGAAAATGCATTACATGCCATAATCTCTCTCTCTCTCTCGCTCTCTTTTTTGTAGTAGTAGCAGCGCATTAACAAAGTTAACTCCGCACCACATAGCCTATCACTTAGTGAGCATGACCTGTCTATCTTGCGTGACGAGGGTCTTATCCAAAACCCCTGACACTTTCGCATGGGGCTTGACACTCATTGCTTCTGCAGATAACGCAAAGCTACCGCGCGCGCAGATCGATATTCGTCCAAAACGTTAGACACCACACACAACCCGTAAAACATTTTCACTCACTCACTCACTGGCCACACATTATCTCGGAGATTCCCCTTCCAGCGCAGGTCCTGGCTTTCTCAGAATCACCTATTAATTTCTCCCCTTCCCCTGCAGACTGTCCTCGGTTACGCGTTCCCGTGATTCTCAGTGTCGCGCGCTCGCGTTAGTCTACTCATACTTGAGCTACTTCAGCACAGATGCGTGTCTCTCTCTTCCTCCCACCTCGTACTCGTATGGAAGCCTTTCTAGTCATCGCCTTTGTTATGCGCTCTTTACGTATCATTATTTAGAAAGCTCTGGCGCTGTTTTCAGCATCTTATAACCAAAATCCGCGCGGAGATGAAAAGCCTACATGAACCCCCCCCCTCTCTCTCTCCTTCTCCTCCAGTGCCGTCTTGACCCGAACACATCTGAAACTTATTACCGCGGCCCCCCTTTTTAGTGGGCTGCTCCCGTGATATATTCGTCACTGTGTTGTGTGTTTTAAAACTTTGCTTGTGTAGTATTTGTAGTACGCCCCACCTACACCGTTCGCAAAAAACAGCTCGCTTTTAGGCAAGTTGACGCTTTATTCACTCGGCAATATTTCACGCGTGTTTTGGAGGGCTTCCTGGAGCGCATGTCTGGAGCGCATGGGTCATAACACGCCCTTTCGACGTTTCAACATCTCGCCGTTTGCGCGGAACCTGTCTGTCCTGTTGGCGCTTACTGTTTTGTTTTGGTGTACTCCAAGCCCTCTCGCTTGCTTTCCTTTTGAAGGAAGTTGCACGGTCTGGTGTGCACTTCATCCAGAGCAGGGGCTGAACGTGTGTTTCAGCTGCACCGTACCTACTCAGTAGCCCCGATCGGTGTCCACTGAAGCCGCTTATATTAAAGGTTTCTCTTCCCCCTCCCCTTGCATATCGCATGTCCAGCCCCCCCATGTCCATTGGCTTTTCGTGGTCTGTGTGCCTACGTCCACCCCCTGCACACACACATACACACACACACACACACACACACACAATGTGCACGCTGCTTTCATTAAACACCTCTCCCCCCCCTCCCTCTCCCTCTCTCTCTCTCGCCTCTTGTCCGGCCCCCTGATCTCTCTGTCCATTGGCTTCTCCGGGTCTATTTTTCATGTCCAGCCCCTAATGAGTGTCCATTGGTTTTGTTATTTCCACTCCCTCCTCCCACTCCCCGGTTTTGCCCTGCCCATGTTTTGTATGTCTGTGTCCATCCATCTCCTGACGTTCAAGTTCGCAGGGACGTCACGTCCGCACTTGAACTTGCAGCTCAGGGGGGCTTTTGCCATTTTTTTCATCTCTCTCTCTCTCTCTCTCTCTCTCTTTCTCCCTCTCTCTCTCTTTTCAAAAAAAGCCATGACGGCTATCCCACAATCCATCTTCCCCGCGCCATCTTTGTATTATTTCTAATTTATTTTGGATGTCAAAGGCATTGATGAAGATATTTTCTCTGGAGTCTCCCCGCTAACCCGGCTCTCCCGATGTGAACCGAGCTGAAAGCCGCCGCCAACCACCATGTCTCGCCGCAAGCAAGGCAAACCCCAGCACTTAAGCAAACGGGATTTTTCGCGTAAGTATACTCTGTGTGTTGTGCACTGCTTGTGCCCCTTCATCTTTTCTTGGTCCGGTGTTGTAATATTCCGTAAAGAAGGAAGAAAGCGCGACCGGAGAGCGTGACACTGCGAAGGCACACCGGACGGCGGACAGCGCAGATCGCGGTCAAGTGGACTTCACCGAGGAGCGCAGCGAGCCTTTCCACTGACCACATTACCTTTACGCGTAGCTTTTCTTTTTTATCTGCTCACAGTCAGAAAAAGAAAACTTTCATCCAAATGCCTTTGTCAAATTTGGAAAGTTTTTAGAGCGCTAATTTCTTTGCACGCACGTGCCACGGTCTCTCCGGCCATGCACCTAAGAGGCGTTATGAGGTATCGGACTATGGTAGGTACGCATGCTTCGCTTTGACTGTTGCGACTCTGTCGTAAGGCTGTCTGAGAGTGACTACTGGCAGAATTTCCCCTCCTCGCGCGCTGTTTTTGGAAGATTTTCAAAAAAAAAAAAAAAAAAAAAAAAGTGGAAGTGCATTTTGATTGGGAAAAAAAAAAAGATCTCGTGTGTGACTGTTTACAAGCGCCGCGCGTGCCGTAAGAAGCAGCGCAGAAAGCGAGAGGAAAGAAACTACACATAGCTGTATCAGCTCCAGTGACACCAGTCTAACCTATAATCACGCGATTTTATTCCCAAACCTGAAGCATGGCAAGTATTGATCAGAAAGTAGACATTCTGTGGATTAACCCGAGTTAACATTGCGCTTTTATTATTGAGAGCAACAGGAATACACCTATATTCCCTTATAATCCTTTCTCCTGCTTCATCTGAGCACATTGCTACAGAAGCAGTGCACAAAGTACAGGTCTGTTTTACTCACATGAGTTGCACAGTGCTTTACCTGCTCACCTTAAGATAACACGACACTGCACTGCAGTTTCAACTATTTAAAATAGAGCTCACGAGGAACACAATTTTATAATAATAATAATAATAATAATAATAAACGCCACTGTTTTGGAAAGCTCGCGTGCTTATTTGATAAAACATAAAAATAAGTGCTCACTGATAAAATCCTCCGTCGCACAAAGTGTGCTCTATTTCATATTTTAGAACAGAGCCATGAACATGCTCGGGACTGTGGAGCTTATGGAAAAACGCCAGGACTATCCTTGTGTTTGACTTTTTCAGACGAAGCTCCAAGAAGTGTTACACTACCTTTAAGGATAAACATGCTTGATACAAATCCGCGTTGTTGTAACATCGTAACGTATCGTGTAACGTTATTGGGTTTCTACACACACACACACACACACACACACACACACACACACACACACACACACACACACACACACACACACACACACTTTGGCTTTCAGTGGCGTCCCGTAGCTGCTCCGAAGAGTCTCAGTGATCTGTGTGTGTGTGTGTGTGTGCGTGTGCGTGTGTGTGTGTGTGTGTGTGTGTGTGTGTGTGTGTGTGTGTGTGACACCCGTCGCTAGGAGGCACACTACGATCACAAACTGGAAATGAACTTGAACCTGAGCAATTTTACCGCCACCTCTATCTACATATTTAACGACAGGATAGAGGTAGAGGTATTATACACGTCTCTAAGCGCTTTAAAAAAATCGATCAGTTTCTCCTCCTGGATCCATGTGCTTTACCGCCATGTGATTCCCAAACTGCACTTAAAAATATAGTCCAACTATAGAAAACATGCATACACACTCTGTGCTTGAATTGAATTAAAAAAAAGAGCCTAATCAGCGTTTAGTCTGACTTGCAGAGGTTTGCGTAACGGTTTGAATTGTTTAAAACGGATTCAGTGATGGAACTTCTTAAAACTTGTAGAGAGAAAAACAAACACTTTCCCTCTGTTTTTAAACACATCCTTAAGTCACAAACGCATCAGTCATTCATCAGTTTATTCGCGATCAGCAGTAAAAAATATTTTTTTAAATCATTACAAAACGCACATATAATTTTCCTGATCTTTTTCAGACTGCGATGAGATGTTAAAAGGATGGAGAATTAATAGCACTTACAGCTAAATTGCATAACTGCGTTTTCAGACTATTCTAATCCATATCCCGTATACACTCTGGCCAGTTTAATCGGTTTTAAACTGCTCTTAAAGTCATTCACATGTGTTGAAGGGGTTTCAGTTTCATCACTCACTGTTACGGTTTTTTTTTTAATATAAAAAAGGAGATAAGACTTTGGATAATTTTATATACTGAGCTTAATGATGAAGCTTAATACTGAAGAGTAAAGTGAAAATATTCCTCGAACATTTCTAATTATTTATGGCACATGAATATGATTCCTCCAAAAGCATGCTGGCCTGCATTCTGGAGATGATCAGTTGACCTGTATCTGTATAGGACATATTTCCTGAATATAGCGCCAACTTTCTTTATTTATTACATGTATTTATGATAGTGAATGGAACTGTGGAGTTAAGGCTGCCAGCAAAACGGGAATAAGTTCAGGGAAAAGAGACGTAAACGTATTCGTTTTTGTATGTGGATTTGTTGTGGGGTTTGTGCTCAGGAACCCAAAGCTCGGCGTTTTGTTGAATAACCAGAGATGTAAAGCAGCAGTGTGTGGCCACATCGCCTTTATTCCGCGCTTTATCTTTCTCAGCTTGTGGTGAAGGTTGTGCTCACTGCACATTTCACCCTTCTGTGTGCACTTAAAGGTGAAGGTTCAATTATTTCACAAGATCCGAGCACTTTAAAATCATTTAAAAAAATCTGGAAAACCTATCTGTATTTNAATAATAATAATAATAATAATAATAATAATAATAATAATACTTGTTTGAGTGTGGTTTGAAGTTCAATTAAAGTGTGATTCTGGCAGCTTAGTAAGAGGTCAAGATGCCTCTTGTAACCTCCATGAAAAAAGTCTGGGTGAGAAATACACTTTTCTGTCCAAGATATTGCATTAGTCTAGCTATAATCACTTTTTTTTCGCTTCCTGGCAAAAGAAAAATGCTCTTCACTGTAAGTTTTTCAAATTGTGAATGGACCAGCAAATAGAATATGATGTGCTTAATATAACGGATTTTTATTACACTGTGAACAGCAATAATTATAATAATTATTATTACAATAATTAACATGGTCTCATTGCAGAGGACTGGTTGTGCCAAATATTCTAAGATGAACAATATCTTTGCTGTGAATTTGCTATGAATACTCAGTCATATTATGTCCATCAGAACACCACTAATCACTGATTTCCTGTCTACCCCTCTGTCTGTCTCTCTTATTTGTTGTGTCTTGAACGCTGCCGTCTCCCATGAGCAGCCGAGCCCCTGTCATCCGTGGTCTCGGAGGAAAGGCAGGAACAGCACGGGCTGGTACAGGTCTCTCCGGAAGGGGACCAGGACCTGCTTACCTGCGGCCAGTGTCAGATGAACTTCCCTTTGGGGGATATCCTCATTTTTATTGAGCACAAAAGGAAGCAATGCAATGGCACCATGTGCGTGGACAAGACAGTGGATAAGCCCCCTTCTCCCTCGCATGGCGAGCTGAGGAGAGCGTCCAATCCCGTGGAGGTGGGCGTCCAGGTCACGCCGGAGGACGACGATTGCTTGTCGACGTCTTCTCGAGGAATCTGTCCCAAACAGGAACACATAACAGGTAAATATATCCCAAAAGACCGTGATGGGGACGGGAAGGATATGTGCTTGGGTTGCATGCTGTAAGTGTGCGTGTTTGTTCGTAGGTATGTGTTAAGGACGTCTGCGATGCACTTGTGGATGTGTATTCCACATATCGCAAACACATGTTCTCTCTGTGGAGTTCTCATCCACAACTCTGGAGACACTTTTCAGTGTTGGGAGGGTGGGGTGGGGATGGAGGGGTGAGGGCTTGCATATCATAATACTGCATGGCTCTACTTTAGCATGAAGACGAAGAAAAAAATTCTTTGTTGTGATTTACCGTCAAGAGATCAACGCAAGTCTCAGACTCAGCATAACTCACTCTGAATTCTGACTGGGTGGGATTTTTTTAAAATTAAACTCACTCTTACAGCATACATCACTTGTCGAAACCGTTGGCTGTATGCTTGTTTTGGCGAATGAGTGTGTCTAGGTTTACCTCCTGTCCTTTCAGTTGTCTGTCTTTCTGAGCAGTTAAGCAGTTAAACCTGCTAAGGTATTACCCCATGATACATTATGGTTCCACAGTGGTGTTTTTTTCACAGTAATTAAATCCAACCCTGACTTTAAGTTGGCATTTTGTGATCGGCAAGTGGAGCACTAAGGGTGTGTCAGGAGGAGGGTACATACCCATCAAGAGAATGAGGAAATGAGAGAGAGTGCAAGACAAAAAGGGTAGTTGAGACACTTGAGGGCTGGTTGGTGAAGACGTTGGTGTTTCAGGAGAGCCTGTCCCCTCAGTGTGCATCCACAGGCCTGTGGGAAATCCCGCTCTGTGTAGCTCATACCCTCTCATGTGGTTTACGCAGATGCATCTTGAGTTCATTGTATTTTTTTTGAAACGGCCACATCTTATCCATATAAGTGTAACCCTGTGCCTTTCTGACAGAAAATCAAAGACCACGGAAAGGCCGGTCGGTTATTCTTGGATGTTAGGGGACACTCTTGTAACACTGCTAGTTGTTTATTTAGCCTTTATTTAAATTAGAGCATGTTTTATTGAATATCTCCTTGCACTAAATAAGGCACAACAAAACGTTAAATACTGCTACGGAAATAAATTACAAGGCAGTTTATCACTTTGATGGTAAGGAACCTTATAAAAGAAGTGTTTGGAATCCAGAGTGTTAAAATGCGACCCAAGGTAATCCTGTGTCTTGAGTAAATAACATTAGTGAATATGTCATTCTTGTGATCTGTGTAACATTAGAGATGACGGCACAAGCGTGTGTGTGTGTGTGTGTGTGTGTGCGTGTGTGCGTGTGTGTGTGCGTGTGTGTGTGTGTGGATCTGCTTGAGCTGATTTAGACGGAGCATTTGCAGAGAGCAGAAAAAAAGTGTGAGTGAGTCTCTCCAGCCTGTTTTTCTGCCCTGGTCTTACATCGGGCCATTCTCTGGTCTGCTTCAAAGATCAGATTCTAGGAAATGCCTGGGCCGCTCAGTCCCATCTCCAGTGATTTGGGCCTGTCACTACAGGCTTTTTATCAGCACCATAATTCAGTTGTACAGCTGTTTCTGTTTCCACTTCTCACTTACATTTCAGAGTCAGTGAATCTCATCGAACACTGTGGTTAGCTGTGGTTCTCGAAGCCAGCACATACATTAGATTGATGTAGGTTTTAATATATGATTGTGGTACGCGGGGTCAGCTATGTGTAGTTAACCCCTTTGTTTTAAAAAATGTTGATGCCATTTCTGTGCAAATTATACAACCTCTTTATATTCGCTAGCTATCGCACACACGTCTCATGTTTCTGTCAGACCCTAAGCGGGTTATTAAACTCATTTACATCATAATGTAGCAGGGTTCAGCAGATATCACTGGGTCACCAGTATTGTGTGTGCTTGTGATGTTTTTATGCAGGTTTGTGGGAAGGACCTTACCATCTTCTCTCTGTATTACTGCTATGGCAGGTCAACAGAAATATTAATTAGCCATATTACTAAACAGGAGTAAAGTGTATGTGTGAGGGGGTGAGCTGGAAAAAATGTATAATGATTATTATTATTAATAATAATAATAATAATAATAATAATAATAATAATATATTGCTTTTCTACTGTTAATGATTTTTTTGTTGCTATAATCAGTATAATCTGAATTTTTTTTAAGATCAGTCTTGGCAGGATTTTAACTAATTACATCTAGAGTGTTGTCCAAACCACCAAATATGGAGGCTACATGTGTGATGTAACATCACAATTCCCATATAGAGTAACTCAGAGAGACGAAAGGCAGTCGCTGTCACAGAGGAATGGTGTGTGGACTGTGTATGTGTGTGCATAAAAAAGAGCAGCGAGCAGAGGTGTGTGTGCGTGTGCGTGTGTGCCCCAAATAGGCCATGTATCCTGGTTAAGGGGCCCAGCCAAAAAGTATAGAGCTAATCGACTCTGCAGCTTTCTCTTCATGTCTCCTCTTGTCCCTTACCATCTCCTGTCTTCTCTTTCCTTCTCTACTTCTCTCCTCTCTTTACTCCTCCTCTCCTACTCAGACCTTTTCGAGCCATTTTGATGTTGAACATTCTGTTTAATTCTGTTAATCTTTAAATGAGATTAAGATACTCAATCCTGGACTAACAATTAGATGCACTTTGTTAAAAAGTACGAATTGCTTCTTTTTATTCTTCAACGCACAATGCATTATGTTTGATTAAAAGCAAAACACTGGATTGTCTCCTGTTTTGAGATTCACTATCCAAATATTGTCCACATTACAAATTGAATTTCTTTGGTTCCACATTTGGAATTGTGAACTTTTATATTAGGCGGTCAAGACTTGGTGTCTTTTTAAAAACGATGTCTGCACTGCAATAGCTACACTTACTGATTCAGAGGAATACTGAAGCCATGCAGAATAGCCCTTAGTGCAGATAACCGTTTTTGAAAAATGCTGTTTGCTAGGCTGTGTTCAATGATTTCTGTTCTTTCTCTTTTGCACTGCGTGCGAATAGTTTGCATATGAGCTGTCTGCAAGTTTCTGTTCTAAAAATGTGGCCTGGCTGGTGGACATTTTTTTCTAGCTAGTTTTTTTTTTTTTTTTTTTTTACTTTCTGAAATCATCTCTCATGATCATAATTATCATCAGCACATTGGCGTTCAGATTTAGCCAAGAGAGCTGTCCAATGCAGTGAGTGTCTGTGTGCATTTGAGCATGGCACTTCTCACGGTATGATACGCAGCACTCACTTAAACACCTTTGCTTTTGTACATAACTGTGCATGTGCATGTGTGCAAGTCATCATGGCGATGACAGATATGATAAATGGATAGTGACGTAGTTGCTGTAGAAACAGTTAAAAAATGGGAAAATATAGAGATGTGCATATGTCTACATCAGAGTTATATAGGCATCACAAGAGCATTATTTAGGCTGAGACTGAGGCTTAGACAGGCGCGTATATTTGTGTATGCTGAAATGCTTTCACCTCTGAATACGCACAGCCTCCCATACTCTGCATTTTCCTCCACGTCTTTTTTCCACTGCCAGATGAATTATCAGGAAGTGGCTTGGCACATGACAAAGACACATGTCTTCGCCAAGCTATGACGGTGTACGACACCTGCAAAGGTGCTCTTTATGAATATGCACCGAAATGGAAGCTTGCCTATAATTTCTTGAAGAATGCGTGTTTATTTCTTTCCACTGCCGAGATTGCTCCACAGAGTCTTCTGCTTGGATATATTTACAACTAGTCCTGTTTGAGCTTAAAAATATATTTAGCCAGAAATATATATATATNTGTGTGTGTGTGTGTGTGTGTGTGTGTGTGTGTGCGTGAGAGAGAGAGAGAGAGAAACAGAAACATAGAAAGAGATGCATAATGCTGTCCTTAGGGATGGGGTTTAATTAATGGTGGATGATAACGTTTAATTCTCTACTCCTGGAGCATTTACGTGTTTGGGTGGATCTTACTCTGAGCATAGCTCACAGATGCATTGTGATATCCAGCATCCTCAGCACTGATTTGCATGATCCAGTCGGCTGTGTACTGTGGGGGTGGGTGGGTTTTGCTCGTTTGCTTTTCTTCATTTAATGGACCATGGCGCACACGTTTGTTGACTTGTGAATTTTTGTGCTGCCTTTAAAGAAGGAAAGTAATAATAATAATAATAATAATAATAATAATAATAATAATAAACATCATCATCATTATTATTATTATTATTATTATTATTATTATTATTACAAGAGGTGAAAATATATTTTGTGAAAAATCATAGCCCCGTAAATGTTCTTTTCACCTGGTTTTGCAGTGAAAGCCAGCTTGTTGGGAACAAAGGTATTTAGCAGGCAGACGGGCACAGCCTGGCACAATGCCACCCTCTGTCTCACCACCCTGTGACGCTTCTTCCCTGCGACCCTCCCACAACGGGACAATGGCGGCTCCTCCATCACAACAGGAGAAAAGCTCGGCTCTCGTCAATCTGTTCCTGTCTTTCCCCTCTCTTATTGTTCAATGCACGGTGTTGTTCCGCCTCAGAGCGGGAACGATCCAGAATTACAGTTTAAAGCAATTCAAAGAAATAAGAGAGCCCTATTTTCTAATGTTGGCAGAGAGCTGCTCTGTGTTGGGGAGCATAGAATAGGGAATAGTTACCTCTGTTCAGGTGACCACTGCCTTCACGAGCTCTGCTGTTTTTCCTCCTTTTTTTATTTTTTAAGTTGTGCTTTGGGATATCATTACCAAGCTAGAGTGTGTGTGGTGGATATATTTGTGCAGACCCACCGGATTTTGTCATATTGTAGCTCTGAAATTATGTCAGATCTTTTAGAGTGTGTGTCCATAAAAATGTTTATGTACTACAAAGTGTATTTAGAAGTTCCAGTGGATTACAGAGTGGGCTTTTGGAAACACATGATGAAGGACACAAAATTACCGTGCTACATGTTTGAGAGTGCACGTATATGTGCTTGTGTGTAACTCTACATTTGTTTGTGGTTACTGTGAGCCATGTGTGCATGTGCGCGAGTGTGTGTTGGGGAGTGCGGAAGAACATGAAAGGGTATGTGAGTTGGCAAAGCTGCAACAGGACATCCCTCAGTGGACGCTGCCAGAGGAGAGTTGGCACAGAGCAGGACTGGCAGCCGAGGGTGGGCTAGGCTTTTACTACTATGTTTACCTTTACCGTTCTACACACATACAGACACACACACACACACACACACACATGATGAAGTGTTGGTCTCATTTTATGGAAGCAGCCACCTCCTAGAAATATGATTGTCACCTTTTCAAGCTTATTGATACTTCTATTCTTCCTCTTCCTCGCTCTGTCTCTCAGGTTTCAAAGGGCAGAGTGTGTGAGGTCACCTTGACCAGCATGGCCACTCACGTTCAGCTTCTGACATCCAAGACACTCAATGTGATCAATTCATCTGGGCTCTAATGGTTACAAATGGCAGAAGTCGACTCTCTCTAGGCACTTTCAGGGCTCTGCTTTTTTGCTTTTCGTTTCTTCTCTCCTTACGGCTCTGTTTCTTTCCAGTACACGCAGCTACTCTGCGGAGATGAAGGCAGGACGCTGGCTACTTGCTTAAGGTTATATTGAGAATAAAGTAAAAGTGAGTGCTAGTGGTGAACATACTACAAGTCACTCAAATCCATGACACACGTCTCAGACATGTGCCCATTTAATACGGTACGTGCCAAGACCTGACCTAGTGTGTGTATGTGTTTCTGCTTGTGTGTGAACTGGCTGATTGCTTGCTGTGCTCATGTTAGTGTTGGAGGCTTGCCTAGTTTTAGTGGCTCTTGGTGTGTGTGTGTGTGTGTGTGTGTGTGTGTGTGTGTGTTCTCCACTGCTCACAGTAGTAGAGGTAAATGCTGGAGACGGGAAACCTGATATTTTTACTTGCAGACGTTTTTTTTCATAGTTTTGCATATTCATGGTTCCTAATGACACTTTACATCAGCACTGAAAGCACGATTATAAGTTTAATTAAGCGCATTATAACACTTGTTTGTTCAATGACAGTTATTGGTCATGTCAATATTAAGCATATTTAACGGCTGCTATTATGTATATGACATGCAAACTTCTGCAGAAAATTCGGCATATTCAAATACCACAGAAAACTGAGTCTTTTCCCATGACTCACATCTTCTTACCTCACATTTGTGATACACACATTTGTGTACACACATACTCGCGGTATGTGTGTCAGGACTGA